>JAVMKO010000001.1:73907391-74144891 GCA_032164245.1 Sternotherus odoratus | reverse complement strand
AGAAAAAAGAAGCATAAATCCCTTGTACAGAAATCCATAGAAAAACAACCCACTTGCATCACACAGCATAACCGACATTCCTTTCCCCCCCCCCCCCCCCCCGGGAATTCTTCCTCTGCTAAAGCTTAACAGCAAAGAAACACCGTGGCTCAATTATCAAGTGATACAGGCATACAATTCACTTACTGCTGAACTTGACTTGTTAGAAGATTATAGATATGTAGAATAAAGACAGAAGGGTGGTTCGTCTCATAGCCGGGTGAACAGCACGAGAGTGAGCTAAAACCGAAACTAAACTCTTTGTCTCCGAGGTTGATTAGCGTCTCCGTTTAGTCATTCCCTCTCAGGTTACTTCAGGTTAACCCTTTACAGGTAAAACAGTAATTCTAAACTACTTTCTACTTATGACACGAGCAGAACCCATCATCCACATGGGTGCATGTCCCTTGCTATGGTGGTTGAAGCATGAGGGGACATGAGTCTTTGGTGCATCTGGCATGTAGATGTCTTGTGCTGCCAGCTACAACAGTGCCATGAGAATATCTGTTCTCTCTCTCAGGTGATATGGTGAATAAGAAATGGGCAGCATTGTCTCCAGCAAGTGTAAACAAACTTGATTGGGCAATTGGCTGAACAAGAAGTGGGATTGAGTGGACTTGGGGGCTCTGAGGTTTTGCATTGTTTTGTTTTTGAATGCAGTTTTTTGACATTCTACATTTGTTAGTTCAACTTTCATTGCGGACAGATTTGCAGAATAGTACTTATGATAGGTGAATTGAAAAATACTATTTTTTATTAGTTTAAATACTTGTAATAAAAAATGTAAAGTGAGCACTGTACACTTCGTATTCTGTGTTATAATTGAAATAACTGTATTTGAAAATGTAGAAAACAGCCAAAAATATTTAAATAAATGACGTTCTGTTATTGTTTAACTGTGAGATTAATCATGCAATTACTTTTTGATAGCCCTAATGTTAAAGTTAGGAATGGGTAACCAATTCCTTTCAACATTTTAATGAGTAATGATATAGTTAAACTGTGGGAATATGGTCATCTCTTGCAGTAGATATGCTCTTGTGGAATCTTATTTGCCACGTTTCTTTCAAAAATAGATTTTTACAGACTTTAGCAACTAAAGAGCTATTTTCCTCAGATGAAAACCTCTCTTTTGATCCTGAATAAAATACTTCAGTGGACAAAATTATCCTAAAATGAAAATATAATTGGGAACCTAGTTAGTTACTAATCAGTTTGAAGAATCAAATCAGGTAGTCTTTTCTGCTTGCTTAATTTTTTGCCTCAATAGCACAGATGCTTTTTGCACAACTAGTTTTGAAAAACTTTATTTAAAGCTTAATTTGAGTTGTCATGGTAAAGGACAGGGCTTAGAAACACTTAACTGAAATATTTGCTGCACTTCCCCAAGTTGTCCTCAAGTAGTTTTACTCCCTTGTTTGAGCAATAGTGTTTGGAGTGGTCTGCTCCTTATGCCACTTACCTGGTGGGGACAACTTGACTTTCCCTGAGCAAATGGCTTTTTTCAGGCAGTGGCCATCACATTGTTATAATTGCCATTGTGTTGGATTCCTTTCACTTAGATCAGGGGTGGGGAACCTCCGGCCTGCGGGACTTATATGGCCCGCCAAATCATTCCGTCTGGCCCTCTGGCCGGCGGTTCCCCCAGGCGCTTCCGGGCCCCTTCGCCGAGCGCGGAGCCACCCCCGCCGGGCGGCTCCACGCTCGGCGAAGGGGCAGGGAAGCACCTGGGGGAGCTACCGGCCAGGGACGCGCGTGGGCCGCCAGGCGGGGGCGGCTCCCCCAGGCGCTTCCCGCCCCCTTCGCCAAGTGCGGAGCTGCCCTTGCCTTGCCAGGCGGGGGCGACTCGGCGAAGGGGCTGGGAAGCGCCTGGGGGAGCCGCTGGCACCATGCGGCCACCATTAGCCGGGCAGCGAAAGGAGGAGCCGTGGGGAGCCGACGGTCAAGGGGCTGGGGGGGGGGGGGATTGGGCTGGGGGGCAAGCAAGGGGGCGGGGGAGGCCAGGCTGGGTGGGGAGGGGCGCAGGAGACTAGGCTGGATGGGGTGGGCGAGGTGTGGGTGCGGGAGGGAAGGAGGTTTGGTGGGGGGGAGGCTGGGCTGGGCGGGTCAGGCATGGGGGGCAGGAGGCTGGTGTGGAAGGGGGGAGGAGGTTAGGTTCGGTGGGGTGGGCCGGGCCAGGCAGGGGTGGGGGAGGAAAGGTGGTTAGATGGGGGAAGGCTGGGCGGGGGTAAAGGAAGATCACCCCCTACACCCAGGCTGATAGCGGGAGCTGACTGGGGCAGGCGGCAGAACCCCGGCTGGCAAGGGGCCAGCGGGGGAAACCCCAAAGCAGTGCAGGGCTAAGCACTCCACCTGCCACTGCTTTGGGGTTTCCCCTACTGGCCCTTTGCCAGCCTGGGCTTCCGCGGGGAGAGCGGCCCGGGAATGACATTATAAATGTGCAAATGGCCCTTGGCAGAAAAAAGATTGCCCCCTCCTGACTTAGATGATCTAAACTAGCCTGTTCTTTTTTTAGGCCATATTGGCGGTGTTACTATTCAAATACAGATGCAGTCATTTATGTAGTAGACAGCTGTGATCGAGACAGAATTGGCATTTCAAAATCAGAACTTGTTGCTATGTTGGAGGTAAGAAAACAGATATTGTTTAGATAATTAAAATACTAATTGCAGATATTTCCTTTTAGAGAAAATCTAAAACAAACCAGCATCTACCACAATGAATCAAGTTGTCTTAATATTCTTAGGAAGGAAATAGCATATTACAGTAACTCCTCACTTCACTTCGTAATTATGTTCCTGAAAAACGCTACTTTAAGTGAAACTGTTACACAAATCCAATTTCTCCAAAAGAATTAATGTAAGTTGTACATAACTATGATTGTAAAACTTAGTTGAGGTGGTGGAGTCCGAGGGTGGGATATTTTCCAGGGAATGCCTTCCTGCCAAATGATGAATTACCACTTGGCTGAGCCCTCAAGGGTTGACACATTGTTAATGTAGCCACTCTACAACACAGCAGGAATGGAGGGAGGAGACCGCATGGCAGAGAGAGAGACACACACTGTGTGTGAAGGACCACATTGCCCCTTTAAATTTGCTGACCCCACTCTTAAGGGCTCGTCTTCACTACTGCAGTCCGGGATTGATCTTCTGGCGATAGATTTATCGCATCTCGTTAAGATACAATAAATCGATCGCCCGCGGCACCCCCGTCGACTTCGGAAGTCCAGCTTGCCGGGAGGTGCAAGCTGGAGTCGACAGGGGAGTGCGCCGCCGACTGCCGCTGCCGCTGCCATGGGGATGGGCGGTAAGTCGACAGCAGATATGCAAACTTCAGCTACATGAATAGCTAAAGTTGTGTATCTGCCGTCGATTCCCCCCTGCTAGTGAGGACATGCCCTAAGTACACTGTCTTTTAAGTAGATTAGCAAGTTGAGACAGCAGCTGCTGCGAGCAAACTCTGTCCAGATCCTGTTGTGTGTTCCTCCTGCTCTGTGGAGATAAGGTGACTGCTGTCCCCACATCCTGTACCTTGACATTAGCACCCCATCTCTCCTCCCCCCAGCAAGCAGGATGCTCCTGGGAGCAGATCAGAGGCAGGGGGCAGGAGCAGCACATGGCAGTGGGACAGCTGAACTGCTGGGCAATTGATAGCTCAGCTGCAGGGCAGCTGTTGTGCAGGGAACTTAGGGGGGTTGCTGGTCCACTCTGGTTCCATGCCCCTGCAGACTAGCTCCCAGGGGCTGCTTTTTCTGCAAGCAATGTTATAAGGTTCAAGAATAGCAGCCGTGTTAGTCTGTATCCGTAAAGAAAGCGAGAAATACTTGTAGCACCTTAGAGACCAACTAGTTTATTTCAGCATAAGCTTTCGTGGGCTAATAGCTCACTTCATTGGATGCATATGAAGTGAGCTATAGCCCACGAAAGCTTATGCTGAAATAAACTAGTTAGTCTCTAAGGTGCTACAAGTATTCCTCGCTTTCTTAATGTTGTAAGGGAGCATTGTGCAACTTTAAAAGAGCATATTCTCTAATTGCTCAGCAACCTAACGTTAAGTGAGGAGTTACTGTACAAAGTGTTCGACTGCAGAATATTTGCAATGTTTAATGCTTTTGTCAGTCTTCCATGTTTCATGTCAGTTCAGATAAGCCTTTGTGTGGACACTAGCCTGAATATAATCAGTTACTAGCAAAGCTTCTTAGTGCTTTGTCATTATTGAGAGCCCACTTCTGCCAGTCTTAAACTGAGTAATAGCAGTGATTGCAAGATCCTTATGAAGTTTAGTCGCTTTCTTAAAAATGCCAGAGTGGTAGAATTGTGCCCTAAGTAATTGATTTTAATAAACTTTGAATACCTTTATGGGCCCAATGAATGATAAAAATCTATACTTGGATTTAAAACATTCTGTAAAACAGTCGGGTTGAAACTGAGCAAGAGAACTGGCATCAAATTTTAGCCCAGATCTTACTTTGAAAGGATTTATTGTATAAAATACTGAAAACCAATGTTTTCTCTGCAGAAATAAACCTGTAATGCACTTTATAAATTCTCTTGAGGTTGGGAAAGAATAGTTACTTGCATAGATTTTCTTTTTTAGGAAGAAGAACTGAAAAAAGCCATTTTAGTGGTGTTTGCAAACAAACAGGACATGGAGCAGGCCATGACTCCTACAGAAATGGCAAACTCACTTGGCCTACCAGCTTTGAAGGACAAAAAGTGGCAGATTTTCAAAACCTCTGCAACCAAAGGCACTGGGCTTGATGAGGCAATGGAATGGTAAGTAACTAACTCAAGTCTTCGGTAACTAATTTGGTTAGATCCTTTTGAGGAACATTATAACATGGGATATTTTGGGTGCTAATTTTAACTTTTTCCAAATGAACAAAGCATGAGCTATATGATTATTCCAGTGCTACATGCACAACCTCTGAGTATTGGAAATGGAGTCTTCAGTAACTAAGCTTGATTTTTTCCTTAGGTTGGTGGAGGCCTTGAAGAACAGGCAGTAAAACAACCTTGCCACATGATGGTCAAACACATTCAAGCATCCCTTTCTTTGCAGTCAAGCAAGTTAATGCCACGCACTGTAAATAGGACTGATGGAATTGACTCTTGTAAAGAGGGCTGACTTGTCTTGTAAACATACACTGAACGTCTGTCTGTCTATTATATTAAAATATTCCTTCCTCTCCCTGTTAAGATATGTACTTGTGTTAATTTTGTATGGAAAACTTAATTGAAAATAGACTGAGAAAGTCATAAGACATTGTTTTATGATGGAATTTGAGGCATCACCTGTTTTATTCATGTAAACACTAAAAGCGGTGAAGTGTCACTTGTCTAAATAGTTCTATGTCTTACCTTAGAAACCTGGTACTGGTTTTGAGTGCTGTCAGTTGGAAATTCCACTGAGCATTCGTGCTCACTCTCAGACCATGCCACATCTTAATGATGAGTTGAAAAGCCCACCTGTACATAAGGAATGTCTAGTTTTGAAATCCGTATCAGGTGGCATCTCAACTGCGGCATATGTAGCAGTTTTCTAGATTTGAAGCCAGTGCAGGGTTCTTTGTGTATTAACATGATAGGAGCAAGTTTTGGTTGAGCAGATAAAGTATTTTTCAAAGATACTTTTGCACAAACATTACTATTGCTCAGGCTTACCCAAGGTGAAATTCAATCAGAGTCTCTTAAGTAAAACTCCCTCTGTGTACACTAGGTATTTAATGTGATGTCCAGACTACAGCAGTGCTCATTACCCTACTTTGCACCATTTCAAGTAACTTCCTTCTGTGTTCAGTAGTTTTGCCCCTCCCCTACCACTCAGAGGTGGCAGTACCTTGCTCCTTTCTAGGGTCACATTGCAAAGTTAAGTGATTATGAAATGAGTTGTACCTACCACCTTTAACTTAACCTAGTATTTTAAAGTATTGGATGCAGCTGTCTTCTGTATTTAAGTGGAACATGCTGGTAAGAAAATGGAAAACTACAGAGAAAAGGTTTCATTCTTAACCCAGAGAATTTAAGGTGGATCTCATGTGCTCAGCATATGTGAAAGATCAGGGCCTAGACCTTTAATCACATCTTTCATAAAAGGGGGAGGAACACATGCTTTTTAGCATATTTAATTAGAAAAGTGCAACATTTTAGTACATTACTGTACACTCATGTATTTATTATTTTGCTCTCCTTTCATGCAGAGAATGCAACAGGCTGACTTGCTGTGCATGAGTAAACAGCTTGATTAAAATTAATTTTAAAGTCTGCACAGATCCTATGTAAAACAAATACATACATTATGTAAAGAACTATTGAGATACTGTCTTGTGTTAAATGAAGCTACTGCACAGCAGTGAAAAATGTAGTTCTCTACCCCTGTTTTGGAAAGAAAGTCACTGCTCTGAATATCTCAAAGTAGAGTCCTCTTGGCCTCCAGTACTGCACAATCAAATATGCATCAGATCTATACATGACCATGCATCTATTTCCAAGCACATTTCATTCCACCATTGCTAAGGCTTTTAGCGTATGGCTCCTTGGTCTCTTTGCCTTGTAGCTGGGGCGTAGGAATTCTATTTTCCTCTTCTTTGCTTCTATTTTATTCTTGTGTTTCTTCAGTTTCTTCCTGGCAGCAATGTCAGGGTTTGCTACAGTCTAATAAAAAGCAGAAATTAATTTGTGCTTTTCAAGACTATGGTGATGTCTGACAGTGTACCTTTCATTAAAAAAAAGCACCTCCAAAGTAGTCTCCCATCTTTAAAGCGGAGTACTGTTTTCTACTGAAAAGAGATTTAAGTCTTACCTGCAGTGCTCTCTTTTTTTTCCTGATTGCCCTCGTCTGATGAGCCTGTTTGTGCACAGAAGCAAAGGCAAGTGAAAAGGTCTCCAGGCCAACTAATTTCTTGAGCAGTTCTATGATTTCCTGGGCTAGGTTCTTCAGCGTTGGATCTAATAAAATAAAGAGATGACTTCCTCAGTCCTCATTCTGAAACAGTCTACTTTGAGGTCTCTGCTTGTACATTACTGATTTCTATTTGCACGAAAACACAAACTTAAAAGCAAAGATTTATCTCGTGCTTATTTTCCAATGGGCTAACCTGCATGTAACAAGACAGCATGTTTCCTGTAGAAATGAACTGCACAAAACACCTTCCTGAAACCTGCTTACACAGGAGTTACACTAATGTCGTTTCTGGGCTGTTATCAGTGTGCGACAGTGGATAGTACTCCTTCAGGAGTGTCAAAGGAGGGAGGGACAAACAGCTAACAAGAGCATAAACAAGGAACATTTCATACACTTCAAGATGTGTACTCTTCCCTTATCTTAGCACTTCATGCTTGCCTATTCTCAGCTCCCCATCTTAGCTCTGTGCGCACCTTGCCTCTTGGTCCCTTTCTTTGTTTGTCAGTCTGGTTATATCACCTTCCCCCTACATAAGTCGCTGCAGTGGCCCCCTTCCTCCATCATATGTTCAAAGGCCTGCACAGCTGCTCATGTCTCAGAGTATCACTGCTTTCCCCATCTAAATCTCCTCTGCTCCCCCACTGAGGCACTATCAGTACCTGCTGACTAAATTTTAATCAGCTACCACTCCCTAAATGAAGGCATCCGGGTGTGAAGAGACAACGGGGTGTTTGGATTGGGGCTGCCTGTCTGCATGGACAGCACAAAGCAAAACAGACTCAGTGCCATTTCCTTAGTGGGGTTTGGCAGTTACCTTGTTCTGCGTAGGTACTATTCAGCTCTCTGTACAGCGGGGTGATGATTGTTGGAAGATACGGCTTGATCTTGTCTTTCCCAAGATCCACGCCTACAGCTCCAAGGAACTTAAAGATGCACATTCTCTGAAAGCACAGATGTTCCAGAAATGAGAGCAAGACTGGAAGGGGGGAAACCTTATGCAGTGATTCTCAAACTTTTTTTCATGAACCACCTGAAAATTGTTTAGGACCTCGGTAGATCACTTAATGAGCTTTCCAAATGTTGTTTGTACCCTTAGCTAACTATTGTAAAGTGCTTTGAATAAAAGCACTATAGAAAAAAACAAAAACACCTTAAATATTTTTTGTTCTACAAAGAAAAGCACACCATATTTTAAAATCCGTAGTCTTACCTTTCTAATGTGATGGATGTGCCCTCTCTCTCCTAACAGCAGCCTGTGAGCTGAGGCGGGGGTCTCTGCCACAGAGCTGAGGCGGGGGGTCTCTGCCACAGAGCTGAGGTGGGGAAGGAGGGGGTCTCTGCCACAGAGCTGAGGCAGGGGAGGAGGGGGTCTCTGCCACAGAGCTGAGGCGGGGGAGGAGGGGGTCTCTGCCACAGAGCTGAGGCGGGGGAGGAGGGGGTCTCTGCCACAGAGCTGAGGCGGGGGAGGAGGGCAGTCTCTCCCCAGCAGCCGCAGCCCTGGGGAAAGTCACCTCTTTCTCTGGCCACCACAGCCTGCACATCCCCAATTCCCCCCATTGCCTCCCATGGCCACCACCTTACCTTAGCGTCTTCTCCAGGGTCTAGGCATCTAATCAGTGGAGCCAGGCAGGTGGGTGGCCCTTCATTCTCTTCTGTGCGACTGCCCAGGCATGCACCTTAGAGGGAACTACCCGTGGAGCTCGTGGCCCACAGCCCAGTTGGAGAACCTCTGCCCTACAGAACTGTCACCATGAGGTGTGTGGCAATGGAGTGGTGGGGAAGGTAACACTTGTGACCCTTGCTAAGGGGCAGAGGGTGTGTTCTGGTGCTTCATGGGAGTGGGGAATGCTTGTAAGAGACGAGGGAGGAACCTACTGCCCCAGGTAAAAAGCAGAAGATGGAACTTTCCCCTACATGCCTGTCTGGACACAGAGCATTTATTCCAGGACTCACATGGCTCCCAGCATAAACAAAAAACACCTGTGGAGAATCCTGACTGGTCAATTCACTCAAAGTTAAAAAACATTAATGTAGAGAAAGTGGAGGCCTGGGAAAGAAGGCGGCAGAGGGGAAGGTAGGCAGGGCAGAGAAACTGGCTGGGAGACACTATAGCTGCAAGCTCCATCATCTCTCACTAATCTGAAACTTTTATTCCTCCTTAGCCTAGCACTAACTTCCACCTCCAGCACCTGCCTCCCAGCAGGCACCTCACACTAGTTCCTGAGGGGCTACGGTCCAACACAGTTCTTACCTTCAGAGGGTTTTTAGGGAAATATGCTGCTTCTCGCTTTGCCATGAGAGAGAGTCTTTTCATCACCCACAACACTGTGGCTGGTCTGCTTTTCTCTTCCAATTCGCCTTCCTTCTCTTCCTGAGCAGATGCTGCCTTTTCACCTTCGTCTTCAGAACCATCCTCCTGCCCTCCCATTTCATCATCTTTGGCTTCCTCCACCTCCTCTGAATCCGGGGCCAGAAGGTAGAGAACTCTGGCCACAAACAACAAGTTCTTGATAACCTTCAACAGTGAAAAGAAAAACCAGCTGAGCTGCCAGTCTGGACCCTAGGCCACGAAGGAGGCATGTGAGAGGTTTTAAATGATCAAACCCAAGGGAGTGTAATTCATGTAGACCACTGCACACGGCAAAGCAAGTTTTGCACTTAGAATGTGGACACACCTCTTTGGGCCCAATCCAAAGTCCATGGAAGCCAATGGAAAATTCCCGTGGACTTTGGGATCAGGCCATCTGCGAGGAAAATGTATTAAGGGTAAACAGTTCAGAATTATGCCATAGCACCTAGCAGAGAGTTAACTCCAGCACCTTTACAGAGGCTGCCCTGGGAGCTGGTGGGGATGCTATGGTCATGCCCACATCCTTCCCCTGGAGAGGGCTAGCATCCACAGCACGCGCTATGTTTAGCTAGGGCCTGCAGTGGAAGTGCTCCCTAGGGCCTGCCCAACCTGGAACAGAATCTGGCTCACACTGAGTGGATCTAAGCCAATTCCAACTGACATCAGAACTTCAGCTCAGCCGTATAAACCGAGCTGAGTGCAGAAGGATCAGTTCACAGCAAGGTGCCAGGCAGGCTTCGATTCTCCACACTCCAAGCTGCCCTTGCAAGGGGGGGAATGAGGTGAGCTGGCTGCAGGGAAGCTGGTTCTGGCTCCATGATTCAGAGTTGTTCAGCCCACCATGTGAGGGCTGCAGCAGACAGCAGTGGGAGCTCTCAGGAACCTGCCAATAAAGGATCTGGTATCGCGGAGTCCCCCTCCAGCACACAGGCTCCGCTTCCTGCTAGGCCCTTCTCTGCCTCTCACATTAGATGCGACAGGGCAGTGCGGGTGGGTAGTGGCAGTGTTACTGCCGGCAAATACACATCAACAGAAAGGTCCCTCGCACAGACAGAATTTTCCACTAGGCCGTTTGCATAAGCGCTGATCTCAGCTGACCAGAGGTTCTGATTCTCTGGCGATATTTTATCTTCACTTGAACATTCACCATTTCTATAGAACTTGCCTTGTATTCCACTTTCTAGCCAAGAGCACTCGCCCTCTCCTAGGGATAGTGGATTATTTCACAATTTGGTCTATACCGCCAGCAGTTTGAAACCTACTCAGACTCATACCTGCTCTCCCAGAGACTGATCTAGGAACTTGGACTGCAGCTGGTGGCAGAACGCTAAAGCAAGTTCCTTCATCTGTGGAGAGAAAAGGGAGTTGGAATTCTGTACACAACAGGGAACATGCAGGATGATGATGTAACCCAAGGGATTATTTTTCCATCCTATAGAGAGTTCCCAAAGGCTAAAGGGAGGCCCAAACACTTAGATAGGGGCTAGAGATACTGATCTTCATAGGCACCATGGGAAGCCTTTTTGCTGATGAGGGAGGGACCCAAGGGAGGAAGTCTGCAATCCTATGGGAGAAGCCTGCCAACAATCAGCACAGAGCAGTGGAGAGCATCCAAACATTAAAGACAAATAGAGAGACCAGCAAGTATTACTACTTTGTACTGCAACAACCAGAAACCCCAGCAAGGTGACAGACACTGGGGAGGGGGAATTAGCAGGAACATCCTTACCTTTTTGTCCAGCTCATCTGTGAAGAACCTGGTCGCTGCTGGCTCCGATGTGGTCTTTTTGCTCTTGCCTGCCTTCCTCTCATTCCATTTGCTAACAAGTTCCTCTGGCTTGTGAGATGCAAACAACAAGCCAAAAATCTGAGCAGCAGTCAGCCATACCCAGCTGTGAGGGTACCACAAATGGGACTGAACGTGACCTTCAGGGGAAAGAAAAAAGCTTGTCAACCAACATAACCCTTTCCATACGAGAGGGGAACGTACCGACACCTCAGCAAGGTTATGCATGTGCCCAGCATATACAGTCATGGGGACTGGAGTCTTTACTGTTCATTCTGCAGTCAGGAGGAGAGTACTATCAAGTGTGCTGATTTGTTTTGAGTTTGACTGAAGGCTTCAGGGTCATGAGCAATTCCAATCCAGGCCAGGCTGGCAAGGAACAAAAGCTGTGGCCATCTGAGAGCCTCCCTCCCCAGCGTAAAAAACCCACTCCAGTAGGCTACAGCAGCGTTTTTCAAAGATTTCCAGCAGCGGCCCCCTTCCGCGGTCCGGCGTCCAATTGCAGCCCCCTGGGGTATGTCCACCGCATTTCGGCGGGACAAAAACAGACCGCCGGTCTATTCAGCGGTCTCCCGGGTGGGATTGGCGGCGGCACTGTGGTCTCGCGCACCCCACTTTGAAGACCACTGGGCTACAGCAATGCTCCCATACATGACAGCCTATATTAGCCTAAGTGCTGTGGTTTGGAATGCTGCTGTTGAGTATTCTTTTTAAACCAAGTTCAGTGACTTCTCCTGTGAGCTGTGTTGAAGGCCTCAGTCCAGTTCTCAGGGGACAGGTGACCACGTTCTAAAGCAAATCATCACATATAGACAAGCTCAGCAAAGAAGCCAGTGATTGCCCCAGTAAGCAGAGTGAGTTGTCCTCTCTCTAGAGCTTGTATCTCCAGCGACATATTGAGGGACAACAATGGCACAGCATGGGGAAGTTTGATTCAACTCCGTCCATGCTGCATCTGTTCCATGGATAAATTCAGGACCTCCAGTCCTGTCAATCTGACACCTGCTGGGATTTTTAAAAAGACACTTGGAAATCTGATGTTCTTTAAAGACACAATCGATCAGGTACAAGCCCTTTGCAGACAGCGAGAGGAGCACTTAAAAAAAATACAACCCACCAACACCACACGTCCAAATGAGTTAGCTTACCATGCCAGTGCATCACTTATCCAATCAATAAAATGGTTTTGAGATGGACCTTCCAAACAAGCACCCCGTTTAAGAGCTGCTATGCCAGGTGTCACCTGTTCACTGGCTGCCATTTATGACCTCACAGAGAAAACCACTGTTCTCAGAGAACTGAAAGCTGTACTCTAAGGGGATGTTTATTACAGGCACCAGTGTGCAGCCTTTGGATTACCCAAAATAGTTCCCAGCAACCAGAACAGAGAGGGAGATCGGTTTCACTGATGGTCTAACCTTTTCCATTAGAATCTGTTCTTTCACTAGTAACTGCCATGTATTATAGATGCCTCTTCAAAGTGCAAATCTTACTGCACAGTTCTTTGTTTGCATAAGGGCAACCACAACTACACAAATTACCAATAATCTCAGTTCTAATACAGTAGAAAATATTATTCATACTTACGCCAGATACTGCTCAAAATCTCATTATGTTTGGTTAACAGAATAATGTTGCATTCCTTGATTAATTTTATTATCAGAGTAAGAAAACTGAACAACAATCTGTCTGCTGCCTTTTCTTCAGTCTCTTCTGTTATCTAAACAGAAGCGTAAATCAACAAAGAGACAGTTATAACACTTGGCTAGAATTGTACAGAAGGGCTTATTTTGTATGTTTAATATCTACTGATAGCTGAAGTCTTCCACATCGCCCCCTCTGGCTGCTTTATATTTACTGTATGAATTTAGGGTAAGGGAAATGAATCCATTAAAACTGTTTCACGAGGATTCAGAGTTTCCAAAGGAAGACTGCCGTGTCACTTGTCTCTGTATATAGGTACATGCAGGCATTGGTACACAAACACACTGTATCATTTATAACTGATACTTAGTCAAACCTAGTTCATAAGAAGATTTCTCGGTAGCAGCTGTGAAGCACTGTGTTACTGTTAAGAGTGACACAGTGTAAACTGCACAGTATTAAACGGCTTCCTGCTTTTGATCAGCTCTGCAGCTATCAGCTTGACTGTAGTCAGCCGCTTATCCACAGGATCGTTAGGGATGTACATGTAGTGAATACAGTGTCAGCAGCCATGTCAGAAAAATGCCAATTGCAGCTGTAGTTGTCTCGCATCACCTGGGTCTTCCTTGAGCTCTTCAGCGTTTTGGCATTCCTTATTAAATACATGGCAGCTTCGTTATGACCTGCGATTACTATCCCAGAGCGCTCACCAACTGATCAGAGTCAGTGCAAGCCATGTAATCTGAAGCCAAAACATGTGCTGACTTTCATCAAATAAACCGGTGACTGAATTACAGGAAGGGGACTGTATTGAATACGTTAATATTTTCCATAGGTTAAACTAAATCATAGTGAGATATTTCTGACCATTCATATCCATGTAAACCTATGGGTTCCTCAGAGTTGATCTTCTCAGTCACAAGGACACCATCAATTGGATACTTAGTCTGTTTTTAATTACATGGACCCCAAGAAGGGTCAGATGTGACATCAGCCCCCTGCCCATTTTTGTGTTTTTACAATCCCCATTTTGCTTAATGAAATGTTTCTTCTCTTCTACTGCTGTGGGAAAGCCTCATCCAGACAGGGAGAGCTGAGGTGCCACACATCAAGTGCTCTCAAATGCACAAAGTCAACAAACTGAAAAAAGAGAAGGTCAGATGCTTTCTCTCTAATCTCTATTGGTTCCAGTCATCTTACAATTATTTTATAGTGCCCAGGAGTATGCTGGGCACCTCGCAGCAGACCTGCCTCTGTCCTGACAAGCTGTGACAATGAGCAAGGGTAACAAAAGGTGGAGAGAGGCTGGGGCAAGAAGAGCTGATGTTTACAGCAACATGATCTTGTGGTCAGCGCAGGTATGCGCGCAGTTTGGTGGTACTATTAGATTCTCCCCCGCACACAGACAGACCAACCCCCCTGTACACATGTTACATGAGAAGGTTTTCATTTACAGAGACAGTGTGATTTTTAAGTTGAAAGTGTCCCTTTAAGAACTTAAGCATTGGGCGCATGTCTCATCGGTCATTCTGGTCAGTAACAGGATTTAGTTGTTCCTGCTTTTATTCCTGCCCCCCTTCTCCTTTTCTTTTCCCCCACTTATTTATTGCAGTTTCCCCAGCTAAACCTGTCTCTTTCCCTAAGTTTCACCCCTGCTCTAGTGACTTACATCTTCAAATTTCTGAGGTTCAATTTCTTTTTCAATCAGTGGGAGAATGGTTCCAAGTTGTCTTTCAAACGCCAATCCCTCAGCTTCGACGAACAAACCACAGGCCTGGGTGGCTAGCCTCTTGTGTGAGCTCTGCCAACAGAGAGGACAGAGCAATCATTATTTCTTGATTTAATATGAAGAGCCCATCACTCTGTCATACAACTCAATGAACAAGGCACTATGTTTTCAGACATCACTACGGATTTCGGGTGCCTCTGTTCTGCATAACCAAACTGGGACAATTTTAAAGGAAACTGATTTCCAGAGGGTGGGGCACCAATCCATGCTCTGAAAAATCAGGCCTCTTTACAGTGTCAGGCTGGGAGCCTAGAACACGCGATATCCCTACTCGTGTGAGAAAACGTTGGCTCACATCATAAAGCTGAACTTTCAAGAATGATAATTTTTAGCAAGTTTCCAAAACCCCAGGGTTTTGAAGCACCACACAAAGATGCCCACAGCTTCAGACCATTTATTTGGTAGCATATTGTAGATGAAAGAGCTCAAATGCAAAAAGTCTACAGGACCACTCAAATCAGGACTGGCCCCAAAAGGTGTTAAATCTGCTACATCCCAGTAACAGAGAGGATGGACCGAGCAGCAGATGAACAAAAATAGCACCACCAGACAATTACTAAGCTCACGTTCAAAGGGATTTTGCTGAAATTTCCCCACCAAAACATTTAGCTTTGGGCAAACGCTGAATTGTTCAACCCAAATGGTGAACTTTCAGAAAGCCATACGCATATCAAACAAGGCAGGCTCTAACGGAAATTATTTTATAACCTTAGCTACAGCAGCCACTTCTGCTGAACCTATTCAAGAATGAATCTACACAGCTTCTTGCTCTCCTTGCAGGACAGTGGAGTTTTAACAAGCTGCTGACTGGGGGACTGGTATGCTCCACAATCTCATCCCTGCACCATCACAGACGTTTAACTAAACACACCACCTGCCCTCCGAGATTAAACATTTACAAATCCCTGATTTGCTCCAATTCCATTCTCCCAGTGAAAAGAGCTGGGGTGCACTGAAATTAACAATACCTTCTCGCTGTTAAACCACATGGTGACTAGTGAGAACATCAGATCTCGGTTTGCAGTGTTCACTTTACTGAGCAGAGATTTGTTTGCCATGGCTGCCATTTTCTTGCACTTGGCAGAGTCATCATTTACCATCATCATACAGAGAGGGACAAAGGACAGCCCGCAGTATTGATGAAGTAACCCCTGAAAGGAAACAAATCAGTCAGTCACCTGGCAATCTCCAGAAGGCTTTCTGCATTTACCCCCCACACTGGGCTCAACGAGAGGGAGCCAAACAGAGGAAGGGTGGTCTAGTTGTTGACACATATGATTTGGACTTCAAAGACCTGTACCTGCTGGTCTGCCACAGACTTCTCATACAACCTTGGGCAAGCCACTTACTTCACAGAGTTAAAAGCCAGAAGGGACCATCCGATCAACCTGTTTGCCCTCCTGTGTACCACAGGCCATTCATCTTCACCCAGAAACCTCTATATCACGGGTTCTCAAACTTCCTGCCAGCATGACCCTGTTTCAATGAAGTCTTTCTTGCCAGGATACGAGAAGAGCAAAATGGGTGTCCTCCACACAACGTGACCTCATACGTATGGTGTGTGCGAGGTCACATTGTGTAGAGGATGCCATTTTGTGGAGTGAAATGGCATTCTCCATGTTTCGAGACATTGCATGCACCACACATGCGAGGTCACGCTGAGTGGAGCAAAATGGCGTCCTATGCACAGAATGGATTGCCATGATCCCATCTGCTGGGGCTGTTACCCACAGTTTGGGAACTGTGGCTCTATATTAAGCCCAAAGACTTTAATTAGACTAAAGCATTTCAGTCCTCAGGAGACTAAACCATTGAAAGACAATCCGTGTGAAACTCCGGTGTGTCATTTCAGCTGCCACTTTTTAGAGCAGAGCCAACACTGATGCTCTGAGAACTGTGCTGTCCGTTTGTGACAGGAGAGGATGTGAACAGCCAAGTGCATCCAGTTCTAGTAAGTCTGAAAATCAAGTTACTGGATGTAACTATAAAGCATTGATTGTTTGATGCTTGAAACTAAGACATAGGTTACCTGAGGGAACATTTTAAAGAGATACGCAATCATCTCCAACGCAGACTCTCTTCCCGTCTCATATTCATAACTGAAAGAAAATAATGAACAAGATGGGGTGGGTTAGTATCTTCCAAACTTGCAAGAAATTAAGAAAACTGCAAACATTTTGGGTTTCTCCAAATATATGCACCAAGGATCTTTGAACAAACAGATCTTTATGATCAATGCCTGTTCCGTAGAGGAGATAAACAATTTGCTCAATTTGCTTAACTAAGACCAACACATTTGAACCGTGATACCTCTAGGCCTTATTCACCTAGAGAAGTACCTCTCTTCTCCGCCACCCCACAGACACTACTGGAGGAGTAAGCTACTTTTGAGTGGGGTAGGGTAGCAAGATTCAGCCCTCCTCTTATGTGTTCTATCGGCAGAATTCACAGCCCACAAGAGGACCCACTGATGAACGCAGCGTCACTGGAGACCGTATGCACATCCTGGCCTAAAGGACCGCAGACCAAGTGGAAAGATGAATGGGATCTTACAAAAAATAAACTAGTTGGGGTTAGATTGATTTGTGTTACCGATCCCATGCAAGGGAGGAGGGGGACAGGCGACCTGCGATGTGGGTCTTGGCATTAGGAGTAGCAGCCATGGTGACCACTTACTCCACCTCCCAGAGCACATGTACAGGGACAGGAATGGGCAGTCTGTTGGCTCTACTCTCCCCCGCTGCACTTAATGGCCAGCACCACTGAGTCAGCATGGCAGGTATTGGAATACGCTGCTGGCACCATGAGTAAATTATAGGGGGACATTTGCAGAATGCACCAGAATGTGTTGTAACTGCCCTACGCGGATGCTGCTGAGTCTGTGTTAACATAATTCCGTGAAGAAGGCTACATTTACACGGTCTACAAGGGGCAGTTAGCACACAACACTCTGGTGTGCTCTGTAATTCACTGTCGCAGTGCCGATGGTGGTGGTGTGTACACAAGCTGGCAGCGCAGCTGACTAACCATTAACAGCAAGCAATTAAAGCCAGATTTTGGTTATATAACAGCAATTAACAAAAACAGCACAGACATTAAGAAAAGATCGATAGGTGGAGTATCTATTTGCCATAAATGTTCTTTCATTTGCTGCTAACGAAGTCAACGTTTTACTTTTACAGCTAGGAAAATGTGCCAACCCTGCATATCCTTCTTCTCATGAGCAGCGCCACTGGGCTCAATGGAACACGTGCACGAGAAAGGATTTACAACACTGCTTTTTTTGAAAAGCCACACGCACAGCCAGGAGTACAAACTCACCTGAGCTGAGCAAAGATGAACTCCAAATTGGGTTTCAGCTGGTCACCAAGGGGATAGTCCAGAATGTATTTCAGGTAAATCTGAAAGAATAAAGAAGGAAGAATTACCAGAAACAATGGGATCAGCGTGTGAAAAGAAGCTGGGCTGTTAAACATGCTTATCATTAATAAAAGAGATTCTGTTAACAGGGCTTGATTAAAACAGAACCCCCCTTCTACTAACCTGCCTGCACCGGACTCGCACTGGCTCACTTTGGCTTGTGATGGCAAACTTGGCAACCTTCTGCATGACGTCATCGATTTCAGGAACAAGCAGCTTTCTGGATAAAATAGCCTTAAAAAACACGTGAAAGTACAACCTGAGTCATTCTCATTCTGCTTGCGCATTGTCAGATACAACAGCAAACTTTGCGCATTGTCAGATACAACAGCAAATAAAACTTTGGTGTTATTTTAACATCCGCCATTGAATGTTTTTCTTGCCAGTGACTCCTTTTAAAGGAGGTGGCCTGCAAAGTCAGGTCTGCTTTTGCTGGCGGACCTGCAGCATGTTCATGGTGAGCTCTCACAGCCCAGTTGAAGGGATGGGGACTGTCAACTCTTTAACACAGGCATCAATTATCCAAAATGTTCATTAGTCTTTGAAGTTAAATGTGTTAACAAAACAACTCCAAGAACCAGTTTTAAAACTCCCCATTGCTCTACTTTTACTGTAAGAACTCTTGTGATTTCACTAGTTCTCTGGTCATTGTAGACTGGTCTAACCTAAAAGAACCTGAACTTCTAATGTTAAGGTCAAGCAGAAAAGCTGCATGGCCTTCTTTATAGCAAGGGCACCTTTAACAGACATTCTGTAATCTTTCCCCTGAAGTGTATTAACAGGTAGAAAATAGAAGCACTTTCATTTCTACAATTCGGAAGTTGTAAACCAAACACACTCTCTATAGTAATACCTTTAAAAGGCCAAAGGCAGTGGCTTGACGAGATGAATAATAGATGTCTTCTTCAGCATATCCCAGCAACACTTGGAGCTGCTTCTCTGTTATGTGACTGTTTGTATTCCTCACAAGCTTAGTCACGCACTGCAAATTAAAATCAAGTATTGTAACGTGACTGGAATGGCATGTTCCATCAGATCGGCTTGCTCTTCCGTACAGTGATAAAATCAGGAACTGCTACATTAAGCAACCCACACTCTTCCTAAAAATCTGTCCGAAGCCTGATTTAGTGGGTAGCAGTGGTGTAATACACAAACTTTAACCCTAGAGCATACGGCTAGCCTTCTTCCCGTAAGAAGCAAACGTTAGCATGCTTACAGCTGGAAAATTGGAGACAAAAAGCGTAACCAAGGTTGGGGACCAAATATACACCAACACATTCAACAAAACATCGGCCCCTGAATCCAATGGGGCTATTCACAGGAACAAAAAGGTTTGCGGAATGGGGACCACGTTGAGAAAAAATCCTTCTACACTTCTGTTTAGTGTTATTTATCCTGTGACTACCCCCAGGATAAGGTAACCATCATTTGGTATCTAGTATCAGAGGGGTAGCCGTGTTAGTCTGGATCTGCAAAAGCAACAAAGAGTGTTGTAGCACCTTATAGACTAACAGATCTTAGGGATCGTAAGCTTTCATGGGCTAAGACCCACTGATGAAGTGGGTCTTAGCCCACAAAAGCTTATGATCCCTAAGATCTGTTAGTCTATAAGGTGCTACAAATCTCTTTGTCATCATTTGGTAAAGCATTTTGGAGACATTTGTCAGACGGACACTACACAAAATGAAAGATTATTGCTCTTATTTGACCAGTTTTCCTACGTTCATTTCAGCTGCCATTTTTTAACCCCATTTAATTTAAAAACAAACAAGCTGATCAAACAGAAGTAATCTATCAAGAGACAATGGGAACAAAAAACGGTCAGTGAAACAAAAGTGTCCAATAAACATGCATCTGTAAAACACTTTGTTACCACAGAGACCTGTGTTCATTCAGGTGACTTATCAGGTTTTCAGTGAGGACAGCAAGACAGTTCTTCTATTCCCCACCCAGGCCGGCTAGTGGGAGGAGGGGGGAGGATTCGACCCTTCCTCCCCCATAAGTGGCCTATGAACTGTTTTATTTGGCCCCGCTTACTTTGAAGCAGTTCACCACCAAATGGAAGTACTGGCCCTTGGCTGCTCCTGGCTTGGCAAAGTCCTTCAGCAGCAGGAAAAGCTGCTTGGTTAGTTGCTCCGTGTTCTTTTCAATAGAAGGCAAAGGGAACTTTAAAATCCACACCAAAGACTGCAGGGCGCCGGTGACCACCTGGGAACAGGAGCCGAAGAACAGCCCGTGGGATTAACAGGATTTAAAGAGCGTTCCCGCCCTCCCCAGTCTATAATTACTAGCAGGCTCGGGTGACTATCTACAGCTGGAAGCTGGAATTAACATGCAAGTTAAGCTCTCCCAAACCTTTTCCGTGAAACAGAAACCGCTAGTCAACCTGACGGGAAGGCAATACATAGCACCCCCCAAAATCTATGGCCAAGATTTTCAGACGTGGCTATTGATTTCCGGTGCCTAGCCTGAGACCCATCCAAAGGGCCTGGTTTTCGGAGGGTGGGTGCTCAGCATTTTCTGAAAACCAGGCTCCGTTAAGGAGTCTCATTTTTGTCTCCCAAAAATCATGAGTCACATAAAAATCTTGGCCCCAGTGTTTGTCGGCAAATTAGTTAAGCCACCAGAGCCAGTGTCTCCAGTGTCTTCTGTTGTGGTGAAAAGAGTGGCCAGGTCCAACTGCATTCCTTGAACACCCCAAAATCTGCAGAGGGAGGGGTTTATTTGGCCACTTTGCTCACTCGGATACAGTACTGATGGACTGTCCGGTGACTGGCGAGAAGGCATCAATTAACCTGATGTCTGCCCCGCATGTTGGCGTACACACAAGATCCTCATGGCTCTCACCTTGCTCAGCACCTGCCTTGGTACCTTGCTACAAGACCATTCTGCTATTGAAACTTTAAATGTCTGAACGGGCCTGATCCAGGGAGAGGTGCTGAGTGCCCTCCAATCCCACGGATGTAGTGAGACAGGCACGCCCCAGTGCATAGCGAGATGAAGCCAGTTCTGAAGCACCGCATACGGTGTTATCAGACTACATGACGCAGTCAGCAGTGCATCAGAGTAAAGGAAAGGGATTCAGGTTGATCCATTGGCACTGGGAATCCAGGATTTTATACCTATGCATGGCAAAGGGAACGGGGTGGGTGGTAGTGAGAGGGGAGAAATCAAGCTAAGGAGTTAGGGAAAGCCCAAAGAACCCCGAGTTTAGCCAATTAGGGTGGGCCCAAGGCAGCACAAGGAAACTTCAGGAGGCTCCCTCCCAAGGCTGGGTAAGCCAGGACTGAGCCACAAGCAGGAGAGCGCCCCTGCAGCAGGAGCAAGAGCAGGTTCTGCTCCTGGGCAGTTTCTACAATGTGAACAGGAACAAAGAAGGGGAGGAGGAAGAGAAGGAAACGAATGGAAAGTTTCACAGACGGCTCTTTTTACCTCATCTCGACGGGAAGAAAAATGTAGGGTTTCCCTTTTAATTATTACTGTACGTGAACTATGGTCGCAAAGGTGTCATGGTAACACCACCACACCTGACGGCCCGATCTGCAGAACAGCCACAGGACGAGGTGTCCAGAGACCGGGTCAGCTCCCTGCACTGCCCTTCAACTCTGACTGCTAGGACCTGTTTCTAGGCCCGTTCGATCCTTAGCCTCTGCTGAGATTCCCAACAAGGAGGCTAGTGACGATGGCGACAGTGACAATTGCTAGAACCAGATCAAGAGCAGCCATGAATTTCGCTGATGTCTAGCAGTAGCTGCATGGTAAGAACTGTCCACTGCTGACTTTGGCCATGTTTCAACCAGCGATTCAGAGGCAAAACATTCAGTATCCCCCAAATTACAAACCTCCCAAGGTATCGTATTCCTTAAAGAAATCAGGTTTAAAAACTGCTTTACAGTTCAAGGACAATGTAGGGAAGTCTTTGGAAGCCTGTACTCTGAAATGGAGGTGGGTAGAAGAGGTAAGTGTATATTGAACTTAGACCCTCCCCTACCTTAACATCCGTGGATCGCAGGCAATCTATAAGCAGCTGAACAAAAGGATCCAACATTTCTAAAACGTGCTCATTTGAGGAATTTATTTTGGATGTCTTCAGGCTCATGTGCAGTAGCTACAGTGTTGAAAACACATTTTTCATTAGTCACAAAGAGAGGACGAGGTCATCATCAGGTAACTCAAAGGGATTAAAAAAATTCCAAAATCAATTTCAGGACACAGTGGAAACCATGCGACAGCACATTAAGTCTTTAACAAATGAAGTCAACTTAGCAGCACCCTAGAAGCCCCACAGTGGTTACTATGGGCAACCAGACCCCCCCCTCCAGGGATTGTCATTAATGCCAGACAGGGACAGAGGGAATTTTTTCATTTTTTCTTTAAGGAAAGCAGAACAATTGACCCAACAGCACTTGTTTCACATCTGGGGAGACCCTTACCCTAAGTCCTGAGTCGACCAAGATATGCATGTTAGTCTTGCTGCTAACAGGTGCTTTCTGCCCGCCTCGAGCTGGGACTGGTGGCAGTAACAGGCAGCTTTCTGGTTGCAGACGAGGATCTGGAGGAGCCGGGGCTTTCGTTCTGCAAATTATCATGGGGTGAAACGTACAGTTAGACTTTGATGTCACTAGAGACTCACTGCTGGCAGTGGAGACACACTGCACGGAGCACAGTCAGGTCCTGGCAGTGAAAGAGTCAACGGAACAAACGGAAGAGTGTTCTTACTTCTATGAGGACTAACAAGTGTGTTTTGCTTCATGTAACACTTCTATTGTTTTCTTACGTTTCAGTCAATCACTGGTAAAAACCTTCCAAAACAGGCAAAACCCAACAGCTAGTGCAATGCAAATTTAAAATTTCTTTTCAAAAACTGTCCAGATTGAAAGGCATTTCAATTTCCAAGCCTGATCCACAATGACGCAGCTTTCGTCTCATTTATAAATGGCCCTTCCCTGTTTCAGAGAAACCTCTAGCTAACATGAGAAAACTAAAACACTTGGAAGAAAAACTTAAGCCACCGAAATCAAACACTGTTCCAACAGGAGAGCAGCCCACAGGATAGAAGTACAGACTCCTGAGAGAGTCCCACTTCTACCCCGGCAGCCCTGCTTTCAAAGGCTCAGGATAATCTGTCCAAACCAGGGATGAAGTGTACATTTAACACTGTGAGGAGTGAGAGGAAGAAACCCTAATGTGTTTTGGGACTTTAAGGCCAGAAGGGATCATCGTGTTCACTGAGCCTGAGCTCCTGCAGGTTGCAGGTCACAGAACCTCACCCACCCTCACCTCTAGCTGAGTTACTGAAGTCCTCAACTTATGGTCTGAAGGCTTCAAGTTACAGAGAATCCACCATTTTTACACTAGTTTAAACCCACAAGTGACCCCTGCCCCATGCCGCAGAGGAAGGCGAAAAAGCCCCAGGGTCTCTGCCAATCCTAACTGGAGGAAAATTCCTTCCCAAACCCAAATCGGGTGATTAGTTAGATCCTGAGCATGTGGGCAAGACCCACCAGGCAGATACCTGGGAATGAATTCTCTGTAGTAACTCAGAGCCGTCCCCTGCTAGTGTCCCACATCTGGCCAGTGGAGATTTGCGGCTGCCAGTCACAAACCAGCTACATGCCATTCTAGGCAGTCTCATCATCCATACCCTCCATAAACTTATCAAGCTCAGTCTTGAAGCCAGTTAGGTTTTTTGCCCCCAACTGCTCCCCTTGGAAGGCTGTTCCAGAACTTTACTGCTCTGGTGGTTAGAAACCTTTGTCTAATTTCGAGCCTAAACTTGTTGACAGCCAGTTTATAGCCATTTGTTCTTGTGCCAACATTGGTGCTTATCTTAAGTAACTCTTCTCCCTCCCTGGTATTTATCCCTCTGATGTATTTATAGATCATCATATCTCCCCCCAGCCCTTGGTTAGGCTAAACAAGAAAGCTCTTTGAGTCTCCTCTCAGAAGGTAGGTTTTCCATTCCTTGGATTATTCTAGAAGCCCTTCTCCGCACTTGTTCCAGTTGAATTAATCTTTCCTTAATAATGGGAGACCTCCCTCCTCCAGTCTGACAGTTCACTTCTCAGTATGACCCACTGTAGTGTCCCCAGATTTCATAAAATCACCCCAAGAGAAAAATCTCAAGAAACCAGGACTCTCAGCCACCAAACCGATCACCGGCAGATGGACTGCGTCATTCTCTTACTTGGCTTTTTCCGTTAGCAGGGGCAGATTTTCGCTGATCAAGCCATGGCTGAGCAGGAGAATGGATTCTGCATTCATTTCCGGATTTAGGACCAACCCTGACATGATGCGACGCAACGTCTCATGCACCTTGCGGGATATTTTCAGGCTCATGGTGCTCTCTAAGATCTAGACAGCACAAGAGACACGTTATGCTGTAACATAGCAGGGCGGCACTCCGTGGGCAGCAAGAGGAAGTTACAAGAACGGCCAATCCAAATTGCCTCCAGCACAGGCAAAATCCTACTGCCCACCCACCTCACCAGGACAGAGAAGTCCCTTCACATTCTCCCCACCCACCTCCACATTCATCAGTAAATGAAGGGGCTATAAGTACAGAGGAGCCCCAGAGCTTATGAGTGTATACAGGGGCAGAGGCCCACGTTTATGGAGAGCCCCACTCAAGTCACTAGGGTGCCACACGGGTGGGTATATCCCCATGTCTGGAGTCCCTGACTTCAGGGTTCCATGCATACACAGGCTTCCGCCCAGGCAGAATAGCTTGCAGGATCAGGGCCTTAATGGGGTCTGGTATAAATAATGTAATCAGAGGCAAATCACATCTGAGAGGTGGAATAGAAAACACCCAGAGTACAATACAGACCCATTTACGTGTGGATATTGGGAGTCAAGACATCACAACCGTGTGTTAATAGACCGCAGGTTAAGAGGGCCATGCTGAAATATCTTAAGGTATCTATACATAATCAAATCAACGAGAATCAAACAATTTCGAAATGTATTAGCACAGACTATATACAGTATTACATGTACCAAGAGTCCACAATGATATATAGTCCCTGGCTCTAAAAAGTGTTGATGATTCACTTAGGAAAAAACACCATTATTTTCGGCTCTTTCTGCCTCACATTTTTTCTCTCCCTTATGAAGTCTGTCATTTGCCGCAGATGAATGATTTCGATAGTTTCCACATTTTGCTCCTCCATAAATCTTACAACAGTTTCTACAGCACTCAGGGCTCCTCTGGGCGAAATTTTGACCTTTTCAACAACCACCTCGTCGCTATTAGAATTCTCGCCGTCACTTTCGCGGTCTGATGTAACCTCGCAGTCCGTTAATATTTCTTTCTCGGACAGAAATTCTGATGTCGGGCAATCTTCATCCATCTCCAGCCATTCGGTAATGATTTCCAGTGATGGATCCAAACTAAAATCTTTTATCATTTGAAAGAGAAGTTTGTTTACCTTTATCCTCTTGTCTGCGTGCGTGTTTGTAGGACATCTTCCGAAAACCCTTCAAAGTCTGGCTCTGAATCAGTGCCACTGCTGGAGTTTTCAGAGTCTGAGCTGTCTTTGATGGAAAAGGCATCACCAAGAGCCTTCATCCAGCAGTTTTCAATGGACTTTTGTTTTACTTCATCCCAAGCTTTTTTAACTAAATAAATAATTTCCTTCATGTGTAACTGTTTCAGGAATTTGGAAATGCCTGAAGACGTGCATGACACGATCGCCAAAATCAGCTCCTGTCGATAACTGTTTTTAAAATTCTGAATAATGCCCTGGTCTAAAGGTTGAATTATTGATGTTGTGTTGAATGGTAGGCATAACACTCGGATTTTTCCATCGCTCAGTACCAGAGATTCAGCTGGAGGATGGGCTGGACAATTGTCAAGTAGCAAAAGTGCTTTGGCTTCAAGTTTCTTCGACCACAGATGTTTACGAACAGCTGGAACAAAGCTGTTGTGGAACCAGTTGTCAAAAACGTGTCTCGTCAGCCAAGCATTTCTGCTGTTAGCACATATTACTGGCAGTTTGGCTCTAGCGAGGTGATTAAAGCAGCGAGAGTTATGAAAGCGGCCAACAAGAAGAGGGGCAAACTTATGGCTGCCCGTCTTATTAGTACACAAAAGAAGAGTCACACAATCTTGTATCTTTTTAAATCCAGCCGTTTTCTCTGTCTCATAATTAAAGGCTCAAGTCTTATCAAGCAGCAGTTTTGCAAATAAAGCTGTTTCATCACAATTATAAAGTTGTTCTTCGTGGTAGTCTTCACTTTGTAAAATAGATTTTAACTCATCGGGAAACGCATTCGCGGCCAATTCATCAGCTGATGGGCTTTCTCCAGAAATCAATACCTGCCCTATGCCATGACACTTTTAAAAATGACTTATAAACCCCTTGCTGGCTTGGAATGATTCATCCCCCATTAAATTTCTAAATTTTGTCGCTTTGGCTTGAAAAATTGGCCCACTTAGCGGCATTCCTTTCAGTCTTTCCTGGGCAAACCACATGAGCATGGCTTCGTCTATTGTGGGTTTTGCTGAATAGAGCACATGTTTTCGCTTAAGACCCACGGCAGAATCGATATTTTGTATAAAGCCATTCAGTTTAGATTCGTTTTTTAGCCATCCGGAGTGTAGATTCGGCAATCCCAATATCTTTTGAAACTTTGGCCTGAGTTTCTCCGCTATTTATTCGATCTACTGCAGCCAGCGTTTCTTCTACAGTGTAGGAACGTTGACGCTTGCCCTCTGCCATTATATTGTACAGTATTAGGAAGAGGAAACGCCAGTAGGCCCACAACATGTTTCCGCTCTGCACTTCCTGTCATTTTCTAAGTCAGTTCCTGTACCGCATGTTAAATAGGTAGCACTGGGAGGCATGGCGCTACCACGCATTAAGTGGATTCGTGCGTAAATGGGTCTGTACTGTAGATACTACTTTTGCATGGGGTGGGGAGAAGAACAGGCAAGTTATCTCTTGCTATAGATCCTTTCACACAGCCTATTTGATCACGTTCAGTGGTAAGGGCAGGGGTCCTACCGAAAGCTCTGCTGCATGTGCTTACCTCTTTCAACGGAAGAATGAGCTTCGTCACTTGGTCCTTCCCTACATACTTGCCAAGGATTTCGTAAGAATCGTAACTCTTGCTTCTGCGAGCTTCCATGATCTTGGAGACTATCCCCTTCACTTCCTTTTCCTCAGCCACATTCCCAAACAGCTCCTGATTGAAAATCTTTTGAAATGCAGTGGAGAGAAATGAATGAGAACAGCAGAATCACTAGTAGATTCCGCAGGAGAAGAGCACAAGCTATGTGTGAGAGTTATCTCCCCTCTCCCCCCACCACACACAGAGCCAATTATTTGTGCTAAGAACAGGATTTTTGTAGTACACAATCAACGTATATTGAAGTCAAAGATCCCCCTTGCAGAAGGCTGGGGTTGCCAGCATCATCTCTTGCAACACGTCTCTATCCAAGCACGTTCCCTTGGCATTTGACAACTGTCTTGCCTTCCATTTCAATTAACTCCTACCTCAATCATAATGTCTAAGCAGGTGTCCAAATCGCCAGCGCTAAGCCTGCTGGTCAGGCCTTTCAGTAACAGGTGCACAGTGAACGTCAGTACATGGACCTAGAGACAAACCAACAACATTACATTTACCTTTCCCAAGCTGGGATTTTTTCGTGTGAGTGTGTGTGGGGTGGGGGTGTGTGTTGTTTTGGAAATAATCAGACTTGAGGATTCCCTCAGCAGAGCTCTCATATTTCAAACAACATAATCAAATACTCCCAACAGGAAAACTACTGACAACTGTCCAAAAGCCCACGGCTGGAAAGGATTTACCTGGTCTCCCAAAACTCAGTTCAAAATGAGACACTTTTTTCAAATTTTGTATTTTTTACCCATTTCAGGACATCCCAAGATGCCTGCTTGGCCAACACCTCATTTCTGACCACTAGAATGGTACACAAGCATGTCCAGAACCATACCAGCACTGGCCTGGGCAGATGGGTGATACAGACAGACAGTGCTCTTAGCTAAGACCAGCACTTTTCATCTGCCAGAGTCCAGTAGCAGAAAGCGAACATCTCCCCACTAGGACAGCTCATCTGAAAAGCCATTCCTATTACAGGTTAGGGTGAGAGGAACAATGACCTTGTGATGAAGGCACTGGATGGGACTCAGGAGATAGTCACACACTCACTGAGCGACCTTGGGCAAGTCATTGAGGGTGAAATCCTGGCCCTACTGAAGTCAGAGGGAAAACTTCAGTTGGGTCAGGATTTCACCCTTAACCCTTCTGTAAATTGGGGACAATGTCACTTTCTTTCCCCATCTTGTCCATCTTCCAGGACTGCCTTTATGTCTGTATAATGCCTAGCACAATGAGGACTGATTCTCACTTGGAGCCTGTAGCCACTACTGTACTACAAATGAATACTAAGGGCATGTCTACCCTTACCTCTGGAGCGATCGTAACAGTGGGAATTGATTTATCGTGTCTAGTGAAGACGCGATAAATCGACTGCCGAGCACTCTCCCGTTGACTCTAGTACTCCACCCGAGCGAGAGGCGCAGGCAGAGTCGACGGAGGAGCGTCAGCAGTCGACCTATCACAGTGAAGACACTGCGGTACGTAGCTCTAAGTAGGTCGACTTCAGCTACACTATTTTCATAGCTGAAGTTGCATAATGTAGACCAGGGGTCTCCAAACTTTATGAGACGAGGGCCCTATTAGATTTTTGAAGCGGCTTTGTGGGCCAAAGTGGCGGTGGGAAAAAGTAAATATATGCAAATAGTAAAAAACACTACTGTGTCAGTGTTGCGTTACATTCTAAATCAGGTTGGGGGGGCCGGACAAATCGAAGCTGTGGGCCGGATCTGGCCCTCGGGACGTAGTTTGGAGATCCCTGACTTAGACTGATTTAGCTCGCCCTCCACCTCCCTACCCACAGTGTAGACCAGGCCTAAGTTATTTTTCAGCAGCACAAAACAAAGTAAATATTGATTCTAATTTCCCATTGAAGTCTACTCCCAGCAAAACCACACTCTGAAGTGTCCCTAGCCACTGTTTGCTGGAAGCTGGGAATGGGCAACAGGGGATAGCTCACTTGATGATTACCTGTTCTGTTCATTCCCTCTGGGGCATTGGTCACTGTGTGAAGACAGGATACTGGGCTAGAGGGACCTATGGTCTGACCCAGTATGGCTGTTCTTATGTTCTTAATTATAAAAAGCTACAGAGAATGAGAGGAACCACCATGGGATTACCTGGTAGCCATGGACGAGAATTGACTGCATTTCTCTCAAGACGTACTGCAGGTATCGTGCTCCCAAAACCTCCATGATTTTGGTGAGGGTGTTCCGTGCAATATCCCGGATTTCCTGCGCCCGGTTCCTCAGAAGCGAGCAGACTTTCAGAAGAATGCTGGAACCAGAGATCAACAGCTCAGCACAGCACCAAACACAACAGTAACTGCCCTGGATGCTTTCCGGGGCAATTTCATGGATTTTCACTGACAGCTTTACATAGGGAATAGTTGAGCTACCATCCAAATCAGGCACTGAGGCCCTCTTGTTTTCATATATGGCCTTAAGATACACAAACGTATCGTCCTCAAATTATGCCATTGTAGAGAGGAAAGGTGGTTAAATTACAGGACCAAGAGTTCAGTTTCTAACCCCAGTTCTGTCACCTCTTGGCGCTTCACCCCGCAGTTCTGATTACTACTAAAAGATTTATCAAGAACCTTTCACATGTAGATGGGCCCTATATCAGGAAAAAGTCAAAGGCAAAAGGGCATCAACATTAAACCCAAAGATATTGTGAAAATATGTTTGTAAAAAAATTGCAAGGTGTTTTAAGGGCCTTTTTTCTCCAGCCTCTCTCTAGCCAGATGCAAAAATGCAGGTTTTAAAAATCTGGTCCTTAATTTTTTAGCATAACTGACATTTGAGGAGTGACTCTTCCCCCCGTACCTTGGCAGGTTAGCTTCCATGACCTCTTGTGGGAGAGACTGCATCACCTTGACCATGGCAAACGCTAACGGCACCCGAACCACCTCTTCATCGTTCACAGCCTTGGATTTCACAAGCTTGTGCTCCTCATCTCTTTTCACCTGGAACATGGGTCAGGCACAAAACCCTTTTAACACTACACTGGTGATGTGAATGAAAAACTTTTTCAGTGACCCAGTTCTTAACCCCATCAAGAGCAGGCTGAGGTGCTCGGCCAGCTGTCTGCATTTTAGAGACAGTCCAGTAACTACCTTTTAACAAACACTATTGTATATGTGCCTAACACCTTATCCATCCTGACAGACCCAGAGCACTTCATAAACTATGTCCTGTGGAAGTTGTTACAGGGGATTGTTACCGTGCCACCCTGCTCAGAGTGGCGTTTCCCTCACAAACTGATTCAGTGCATTTGAACGACCTTGCGCTCCTTTCCCGGTGTTCCCGCTGGGAAGAATCCCTAGCTCCTGGGCTCTCCGCACTCCACCCCTTATGCCCAGGGCCTGCTCCTTCTCAGAGACCCCCCTCCACAGAGTGAGGCCAATGGTGATACAGACAGATAGGCAGGGCAGCGCTGGACCCCACTGGGTAGCAAGGCAGGGCAGCCCTGAACCCAGTTGTGTGGGGGAGGGAGGCCCCAGACCCCACCGTGCAGGACAGGGAAGGGCTGGGCAGTCCCGGCGACTCCGGACTCCGCTGTGCTGGCGGGGCAGACTGGCAGCCAGACCCCAGCCTCGTGGGCCCGGTGGCCTTTAGCACACAGCAGGGCCTCTGCTGTGTGCTAACTCGGTCGCATGCAGCCCACGGGCAGCGCATTGAGAACCACTGAGCTAAACCCATCTGTCTTAGGATCCTATAGGGTGTCTTTTCCCATGCATCTCACAGTAAGTAATACACTGATCCTCCAAACATCCCCGGGAGGCAGGGAATCCCCATTTTCCAGAACTAAGGCACTGAGAAACTAAGTGACTTTCCCAAGGCCATACTAGAAGTCTGGCGGAGCAGGGAACTGAACCCAGGTCTCTGACAAGCACCCTCAACACCGAACCATCTTTTTTCTGCATCTGTAACACTGAAACTCAACTGGGTGTTTACAATCAGTTGAGGGCTGGTGAGAGGCCTGCATGAACTAAGTGGTTTCAAACCCATCGCTAACAGGCAGGTGAATGTGCCACAACCAAGGAGAATTGGAGGACTTGTCAGCAATCCCAATGACATGCAAAGAAAAGTGAACACCCTCCCATGCTTTGAGGTGGCCTCTCTCCAGGTCAGGGGTGAAGTCATGAGCCTGGGCAATCGGCAGTTCTCTTGCACATGCTGGATCTGTTCTCTGGCTGGTACCCTTCAGCCTGGCTCTTGGACCAGCACATGCACATTTACAAACCAGCTTTTCAATGCTGAACACGCACCTTTGCGACAAGACACCTGTGTAATCTGGGCAAGATGCTGCCAGTTACTGTTCCTTGAATGTGTTCAATCAGACACTCCAGCTCCTCCTTATTTCTGGGAAGGAAAGAAACGGATTTTCTGGCTTTCTGGGTCTCCTCAGCTTCTCCGGTGCCTGCCTGTTCATGCGTCTCACTGTCCTCCGGCAGGTTCTTGCTCTTCTCTTCCTCAGCCGCCTCCTCCCCCTCACTCTGCTCCAATTCCATGGCTTCGTTCTCTGCCGCTTCCTCAACATCCATGACCTCTGCATCTGTCGGGCAAAATTAAATCATAGACCATGTGGAGATAGCACGTGAGATGCCCCCAAGCCACTTCCAGAGAAGCCAAAAGTCACTGGGCTTGTGGGAATATGCCACAGACACAAGTTCCTTCGCTACAGCCGCATTAGGGGCAGGGTGGCGTATACAGCGCTCTACCCAATCTTTGGCCAGCAAAGCAATCCCTGCAAGACTGCTGCTCCAGCCAGTGTAAGATAGAGCCTCCCTTAGCCCAGTCTAAGTTATGTCGAGGTTATTTTGGCCTGTGGAAGCCCCAGGACTAGTGCTAAGTATGAAGATGGACAAACAAAGGGAACAGATCAGTCAAAACAGGCCTTCCAATTAGGACATCTTAAAAGTCTGAAGGAGCTAATCTGAGGTGTAATGCCATAGAAAACTTTTAAGTATCTAGATTCTAGACTATGAACAACTAGCATGTGAGGTTCCATCGTTCAGAATCTGAAAACTCACCTTCATTCTGAAGAGTCTTGAGTTGCTTTTCAAGGGTTTTGTGGTCAAAATGAAAAGCTTCCAGCACAGTCTCTAACAAGCTGTCAAACAACAGATTGAAATAAAAGGTTAGTTCTTTTCATATAAGGAAAAGGGGGTTTAGACTGATCGTTGGTCAAAAAACTCGAAGCCACCATTTTGGGGATTTTTTTTCCAACTGATTTTCAATTACAGAACTCCAAGTCAGAGAGCAGTTGCCCCAAACCAGTGACCACACTAAAATCCTAAAACCATCCATTAACATGCTGAATCTTTTATTTGTAGCATGACAGTGAGGACTGAAAACAAGCATTACTGTACCTGACAGCCAGTTTTTGATTCATCTGTCCAGTATGCAAAACATGTATGAAATGTTTTAAATGGTACATATATGCTGACCAAGAGAGACTCCTGCAAACAGCACCTACAACTTCAACTGAAGCCGTTATCATATTTTCACGCTGCCAAAATACAAACAAAAAAAATCATCACTATTAATATATTTTAAACAAAGACATAAAATGTATTTAAATAAATGAAACACAGGACTAAACTAAACAAAGTCCGTATAGAGGGGATTTCTTTTCAACTCAGATTTTCCCAAATCCCTGAAAATAAATCAGATAGAAATCGATTTCTTAGTCCATTCTATGACTAAGGTGCCAATCCTGCAAATGCTTATCCACATATTAAACTTTGCTCACATGAGTAATCCCGTCAAAGTCAATGGGACCACTTGTGTAAAGATAAACACATGTAAGCATTTTCAGCATCAGGGCGTAAGTGGATTTCTCACATTACAAAAATTGAACAAATCCTATATGCTTGTTGTGATTCCCTGCCGGATCCTTTCCCGTTTATCTCTAGAACACTGAAATCTCTCAGGCAGTACAGAACAGCTCTTAAAAAAACCAAAAACCCAAAACCCCACCTCTGGCTTTCGAAATACCAACCAGACAGTGTTCTGAGTTTATGTAACCCTGACCCTAAATGTAGTTTTGTTTAAAATATTATTTCTGGTACAAAATATATGAAACAAGAATGACAGACTAGATGTCATCAGGCTTCAAGTTGTCTATCTCAATTACAAAATGGCTGCTGACTTTAGAGGATCTAAGTTTATTATTGATGTCATACCCATCTCTCTCTCTCTGTACACACGCCACACCAGTGCATATGGCTTCCCTGAGAAACTAGTCTGACAAGCTCTCTACAATGGAGCTTCTGGGAATTTTGGAGACAGTGGGAAAAAATTCCACCCAAGCCACTTCATAAATTAATCATCTGTATGATGGGAAATTAGCGGCATAGAAAGCAAGGAAAGTAATAAACTGACTAAATTCTCTCAGATGCAGGAAGTGTTTCACATCTGACAGGACTAGCTGCATCTCTGCCTTCTTAATCCTCCTTCACCAATGGAAAGAGGCACAGTACTGTCATCTAAAAAGCAAAATACAGTAAACCCTCGATTTAACGGACCCTGATTTAACGGACTTCGGATGCAACGGACAAAATTTCCGATGCATCCGAAATCCGTTATTCGGGGGCTGACAGCTCCCGCCGGGCTCCCCTCTGCGGGGAGCCGGGCGGCGGGGGTGGGGGGGGTGTTTGACAGCTCCCGCTGGGCTCCCCGCTGCGGGGAACCGGGCGGGGGGGTTGACAGGGATCAGTAAATCTTCTATATAACAGACTAATTCGGGTGAGGGGGTGTCCGTTAAAGCCAAAAGTCCTGTTATTTAATGATTTAAAAAAAGTATTAAACAACACACTTTCGGCTTTAACGGACACCCCCTCGCCCGAATTAGTCCGTTAAATCGAGGTTTCACTGTACTCCACATCTGTCACCCTTTTAAGGTGACAAGCACTGTAGACAGACCAATTTGACACAGATGGATACATTAGTATTAAATTAGCTTTATGTTAAAAACTCACTTTAACCATTTTCTCATCAAAAAGAGTGGTAGTTGCATAAGGCATGATGTAGTTCTGCAGAGATTTGGAGGACAGTACGATCTTGTCTTCAGTCAGCCGCTTCGCCAGTTTCTTTAAGGCTCGAGCTCTTCTGTGGATCTGGGAGAGATTGGCAAATTCATGAACATTTAATAACAGAACATTTGCATTTAATCATTTTTGATGTAGCAATTGCAAGAGTGCCCAAAGCTTAAACACAATGAAATAAATACGTGACATCATTTCTAGCAAAGGGTCACATTTTTCCCCCCTCCACCTTTGAACCTTCTCTAGCTTTGCTCCTTTATAAATGTCACAGTTCTGTAAATAAATCACAAACAGTGGCTTATGGCATCCTCAAGGCATCAGACAGGAGGAGGTAATTGATTTTAATGGGGGGGAAAGTGGATGAGAAATTATGTGAGAAAGGAAATTTAGAAAACACAAGCAGCAGGTAGCTAGGGATGGAAGAAAAGCTCTCTCTGAAAAAAAAACACTGTCATATATTTACTCTAAGGCAAGCAAAGAGGGGAAATCGAAATATTCCGATGGGTATATTTAAAAAGGAATGAAAAGATGCAGCAGACATCAGGAAATTCAAGACTTGATCCAATGCCCATTCAAGTCAGGCCCTACATGCATGCTAAAATATTGTCAAAGACTATTCATCAATTTATTCAACACAAATATTACATGCATAGTGTTTGTACAACAAACCCTCGCTAGTTTCAGTCATACAGTTAAGAAGGGACAAAGCAAGATTGAGCTACAGACAGGAACATGGGGATGCTAAAAAATAAGAACATTAGAATCTATGACATTTTATGAATAAAAATACGGAAGAGATCACTCCTTTTAGCCAAATGATGGAGAATATCTATACAGACAATACAAGATACTATAATGAAAGTCTGAACAATTTTATGTAAATATAAACTTTACTTAGATTTATAAAAGAAAGTTCAGATAAAATAATTAATCACTGAAGTCCCATTTTCAGAAGTAGCTGTGAACCTACGTTCCGTTTACTTTCAAAGAGTCTTGTAAGCCTAGTCACTTTTGAAAATTTTACTCTTGAGCAAATGCTAATGTTTTACAATGGAAAAGGAGCACACTGTGTTTTACCTGAATATGTTTCATGTTCTCAAAGAAATCCATCTCAGGATCATGACAGTCAGTTAGCTGGACCAAGTCTTGAAACTCTGGGTGCTTTGGAAAAGTTCGAATCAAGCAGGAAAGTAACGAAGTATAGTCCTGTTGAATGCTCTACAAAGAAGCAAGTGACCAAAGGTTAGTGTTGATCAGAAATGCAGCAATCCCTGGTGTAGAACAGCTAATCACTTCAGTACTAGTTACAAACATGTTTGACACAGTCATGCCTTTTATTATTTGTTTAGTACAGATTGTTTTAGTTTAGATAGTTTAGTTTTGTGTAATGTACACAAAAAATAAGAAAATCCCTGCCTCAAAGAGCTACCTAGAGGAACGCTAAGCTATGCAGGGAAATACAGAAATGAGGGTGGACTGTATTTTTTAAAAAAAGATTTAAATCCAAGAATAACTTTTCTGTGCATTAAACCACTCCTGTTTGCCATTACAATGGTACAGATGATCGAATGACTCATGAATTCTAATATCATCAGCACTGCCCTATCAATTTCATGGTAGTGAAAAACCTGTCACGGATGTGAAATAAGACTTTTCTTGTGAAATCTGATAAACGGGTTACTTACCTGTAACTGTTGTTCTTCGAGAGGTGTTGCTCATATCCATTCCAGTTAGGTGTGCACGCGCTGCATGAACGATTATTTGAAGATTTTTCCCCTAGCAACTAGACAGGTCGGCTAGGGAGCCCCCTGGAGTGGCGCCGTTATGGTGCCGCATATATACCCCTGACAACCCGACACCCCCCTCAGTTCCTTCTTGCCGGCCGATCCGACAGTGGGGAAGGAGGGTGGGTGTGGAATGGATATGAGCAACACATCTCGAAGAACAACAGTTACAGGTAAGTAACCCATTTTTCTTCTTCAAGTGCTTGCTCATATGCATTCCAGTTAAGTGACTACTAGCCATACCTAGGAGGCGGAGTTGGATCGACCAACTGCTGAACGCAAGACTGCTGTGCCGAATGCTGCATCGCCCCTTGTCTGCTGGACTATGACGTAGTGATCGGCGAACGTGTGAACGGACGACCAGGTATCCGCTCTACAGATATCTAGGATCGGGACTCGTTCCTGGAACGCTGCCGAGGAGGCCTGGGCCCTGGTAGAGTGCGCGGTCACCTGCTCGGCTGAGCCTCCTGCCAGGTCATAACAGGTTTGGATGCAGGAGATAATCCAAGAGGACAGACGCTGGGCTGATATTGGCTGCCCCTTCATCCGATCGGCGACTGCAACAACCAGCTGGATTGTTTTGCGGAATGGCCTTGTCCTTTGTAAATAAAACACAAGTGCCCTTCGCACATTGAGTGTGTGTAATTGTTGTTCTTCCCGGGAGGTATGGGGTTTTGGGTAAAAAACCAGGAGAAATATGTCCTGGTTGAGGTGGCAGGCCGACACCACCTTTGGGAGAAAGGTGGGGCGAAGTTGGACATTATCTTTGTGGAAGACCGCGTAGGGAGGATCTGAGGTGAGAGCTCATATCTCAGAGACCCTACGTGCCGAAGTAATTGCCACGAGGAGCACGTGGCGAGGGGCTCGAACGGGGGCCCCATTAATCGTGAGAGTACCAAGTTTAGGTCCCATGGGGGGACCGGTTGCTTTACATGTGGGAAGAGTCTCTCTAGGCCTTAAAGGAACCTAGAAACCATAGGGTCCGAAAATACCGAATGTCCCGTACTGCCCGGGTGGAAGGCTGACTAAGTGGACTCGAACAGAGGGAATCGAAAGTCCATGCTGTTTAAGGGCCAGGAGGTAGTCTAAGACGATCGGTATGGAGGCTTCTGACGGGTTGGTGTTGTATTGAGCACACCAAGTAGAGAAGTGGGTCCATTTCGCGCAGTAGGTGGCGCGGGTGGAAGGCTTCCTACTCCCGAGGAGAACGTCTTGGACTTGACTGGAGCAAAGGAGCTCTGGGCCTTTCAGCCATGCAGGAGCCACGCCGTGAGGTGTACGGACTGGAGGTCCGGGTGATGGAGGTGACCGTGGTCCTGTGAGATCAGGTCTGGCCACAGCGGGAGGGGAAGTGGCGGTCGCACCACCAGCTGGAGGAGAGACATGTACCAGCACTGTCTGGGCCACGCCGGGGCGATAAGGATTACCCATGCTCTGTCCCGCTTCACCGTGAGGATCACCTTGTGTATCAGCAGGAAGGGGGGGGGGGGGGAAACATGTACAAAACATGTACAAAAGATGGTGTGTCCAGGGAAACAGGAACGAGTCCGTGAGAGAGCTGGGGGAGGCCCCTATGAAGGAGCAGAACAGAAGACATTTCCTGTTCTGGTGTGTTGCGAACAGATCCACGTAGGGAAACCCCCAGTTGAGGAAGATTGACCTTATCACATCTGGCTGGATCGACCACTCGTGTGAGAGGAAGGACCTGCTGAGGTGATCCGGGAGAGAGTTCTGGGCCCCTGGGAGGAATGAGGCCACCGGGTGAATGTCGTGGGCTATACAAAACTCCCAGAGGAGAATGGCCTCTTTGCAGAGCGGGGTTGACCGCGCTCCCCCTTGCTTGTTGATATAGTATATGGCCGTGGTGAGTACTGAGACGCAGTGGCCTATTAACCTGCTCTGGAATGCCCGACAGACTAAGCGTATTGCCCTGAGTTCCCTGACGTTGATGTGTAAGAGAAGATTGGGGGCTGACCACTGGCCCCGGGTCCTGAGATCCCCTAGGTGCGCCCCCCAACCGATGGACAAGGCGTCTGTGACCAGGGATAGGGACAGCTGTGGGGGGTGAAAAGGGATGCCCTCGCAGACGAGACTTTGGTTCGTCCACCAGGCGAGGGAGTCTAGAACGGTGGTGGGAATGGGGAGTAGGGTGTTCAGACCGTCTACGTGTGGTTTGTAGACGGACGCTAGCCACGCCTGCAGTGGGCGGAGGCATAGCCTTGCATGCCTGGTGACGTAGGTGCACGATGCCATGTGCCCGAGAAGGCTTAGAAACGTCCGTGCAGAGGCGGTAGGGAAGGAGCGTAGGCTCTGGATTGCAGAGTTGATGGCATTGAAGCGGGGCTGAGGCAGGTATGCCCTGGCTGTGGTGGAGTCCAGGAGCGCTCCTATAAATTCTAGCCTCTGGAGTGGCCTCCAGGGTAGATTTTTCCCTGTTGAGGAGGATTCCCAGGCGGTTGAATGTGTCTAGAATTAGCGTGACATGGGAGCATACCTGCTCCTGCGATGCGCCCTTTACCAGCCAATCGTCCAGGTACAGGTAGACTTGCACTTGGCAGTGGCGGAGGAACGCTGCCACTACCACCATGCATTTGGTGAAGACCCTGGGAGCCGTGGAGAGGCCGAAGGGCAGGACCATGAATTGTTAACGTTCATGAGCCACTACGAACCTGAGGAAACATCTGAGGGGGTGCCGGGTCGGCAGGGGTATATATGCGGCACCATAACGGCGCCACTCCAGGGGGCTCCCTAGCCGACCCGGCTAGTTGCTAGGGGAAAAATCTTCCGACGATCGTGTATGCAGCGCGTGCACACCTAACTGGAATGCATATTAGCAAGCACTCGAAGAAGAACTCCCCCTTGCTGCTGGGAGTGCCCCAGCAGGGAGATCCTAGGTGCATTTCCCCGCCGGGCTGGGGAGAGAGTAGGACTTGTCCATTCCCTGCACAGCTGTTCTTGGAGGGAGATCAGACTCACTTCCAAGTTCCAACCCCTGCTGCAGAAAGCTTCAGTGCTGGGCAGCAGCCCTAGAGGTTCCTGTAACTGGAGGACACTTGTGGAGGTGGGTCTGATCTCCCCCTCCTGATGGAAGTGCCCTACGGGCTCTTAGCTCCAAGTCCCTGCTGGGCTGCGGAGGAACAGGTCTTCTTCTTCCCTTGCCGGGCTGCTGGGAGGGTGGGAGATCAGACCTACCTCCGCATACATTTTGATTTGGGACCTCCAGGGTTACAACACCCTGAAATTTCAGATGTAAACAGCTGAAAATGTGAAAATGACCAATTTTAAAACCCTTTGGCTGTGATATCGATCAAAATGGACCATAAATTTGGTAGGGCCCTAATCATCAGCATAACCAGGGGATAATCATTAGGACCTCAAGTGCTTACCTCAGTCTTGCTCTTTAGTCCTTTTTTCAAAGCCAGCAGGAGAGTGTGCTGGATTATTTCTTTGTATTCATCTTTTGTGTGGTTGATTTCTGCTAGCCGGTGGATAATACTGGTCAGGCACAGACTGGCATTGTCACTTAAAGACATGTCCCCTAACTGAGATGGTAAAAAGATCAGATCACATAAGTCTAGAAACAACACACCACAATGAATGACTAAATCTCCATATTTCACCATGAGCTACAGCTTCAAAACTGGATTACCACCCTCCCCGTCCTCCACCCCAGCACATCTGTTTCAGAGAGCTGTAACACAGAGAACATCCACTCGCCACAAGTCCCATTTAAAATATTAGAACAAAGACCACCATGGATCCAGAAGTTATACAAAACTTTCCGTCCCCTTCCCAGGAGAAGCTATGGGCCAGATACAATGGCTCGTTGAACTCAATGGAAAGACTCTCGGTGGACTTCACTGAGTGTTAGAATGGGACCCATGTAGCTGCCACTGAGGGAAAAGCAGCTTTTCAAGATTTCTCCAGTGTGCCTCTGTGGCTGTGCAGCCCGGATTCCTCAGAGAGGTGCTTGGCTCTGTGCTGAAGAGGCACCTTGGGCCAGTGTTAGGCTCTTCGTCTTCCTCTTGCTGCACTGTGCTTGCCTGTCAGAACATTCATAGAAAACGCAGCGTGGACATCACAAGGGAAGAGTCAAATCTTGGCTTTTGTGAAAAGGAAACCATTTCACAGACGCTATTTCTTGGCACCAAAACCTAGCAAAAGAACTGGGAAGTAACATTAATTACACAAACCCTATGCCAGCACAAGAGGAGAAACTTTCCACTCACCTGAATGGTGTAGAAACAGTTATGCATGACAGGAATCAGAAAGTTGATGTCCACTCTTTGCATTTCTTTGATCTGAGAAGTGATTGCTTGGAACGCTGACAAGCGTACATCAAAATTGATATCATCGAGATGTCGTCGATCAAAGGCATTCAACTAATAGAAACAGCAAATCATTCATTTAAAAGAATTTTAATGTAAACATTGAATAAAAAAAGTAAAATGAAAAAATGTACATACCTTAACTACCTCAGTAATGTATTTCAGTTCACCTTCCAGATCAGACAAAGTCTAAAAAAAAGCAAAGTTAAAACCAAAACTAGTTAAATCATATGCAGCAAATACATATTTGAACTTTAGAGCCAATTTGGAGCAGAATCAGGCTCTTAATTTTGACCCCTTTAGAAAGTAGGTTAAAAAATTACAGGAAAGTGTGAAGGAGAGTAACCAACATTTTGTCATTTTAACACCAGTGCCTCTCCTCCTTGGATTTCAAAGGTGTAAATTTTTAATTTCTGGATCTACTCTATACCTTTCATGGATTTCCTGCTGAAAACAAGTGTAATGTGTGCCATTTGACGGATGTGCAATGGGTGATTCCTATCAAACTGGGGAGGGGACGTAAAAATAAAATCTACTTCAGGCACTCAAAATCCAGGTTTGCTCATACATGTAGAGGATTTGGTACTGATAAGGTGCTCTTTGGTTTAAAATGCAATAGATCTAAATATTCGCACATCATTCGGAATTCAGCAGGCCAAAACAGTATGTTGAAAACTGTATTTCTACTTCACCAACAGCTATCAGGCACGATTACTTTTATTATCCTAAATAACTTGATGTAGATTTAAAGATTTATAAGTCTATATGGAACAATGCAGATGAATTTGCTTCTGATTGTTCCTTATCTGTCAGAACTAGAAGGATAAGTAAATTACAGAAAGGCACTTAAAAAAATGTAATACCTGAAAAACCACACAGAGTGTCTGTCGAGATAATTTGTTCTGGATAACAGAGAACAGTTTTGCCAGAGGCTTAAGGAAGCTTGTGGGATTTAAGCAATGCCTCAGCAAGTTCTGCACTGTCATCAGGATGTCAATCTCTGTATCCTGAAAGAAAGAGACAGAGAGTTGTCCAAGAATCATAAGAGTGTTGTTAGATCATTTAGTTTCCTTGAGAAATGTCTCATGCCATAGTGTGATCTTAAGCTTTTGATTTCATTTATGCACATTACAGATATGAAATGAGAATTAGTGACTGGAAGCATAAAATCAATTTCCTCATTACAGATTTCCTATAGGCACTTGGAGAAATAACTCGGTGTTTTAATTAGCTATTAATCACACAGTGTGAGCAGGTTTAATCATGCCTATTGCGATTTCTTTTGGATCCTTTCTCTAATGAAAAGCAAGTAGGACTGGCAGAGCTCAGCACTGAAGTCTTTGTTAATCAGCTAATTAAACAGCAGCATGTAATTATACTGTCTTCCAAACGAAATTTTATACATTTCCTTATACATAAACAAATCTTCAGGCCAAAGGTACTATTATGATAATCTAGTCTGACCTCCTATAGAACACAGACCATAGAATTTCACCAAGTAATTCCTACATCAAGCCCATAATTTCTAACTGAACTCCGGCACATCCTTTAGAAAGGCATCCACATCTTGATTTAACAACTTGGGCCTGCAGCGGGATGGCGTGTGCACTTCATTCACCAGGGATGAAGTCTTGCTTTGAAAAATGAGGCTTGGCACACAAGCGGGATCCTGTGTTTAATACTAGGTTACCTTTCTCTCTCCTCTCACACTGCACTTATGCAGCATTGGTGGATACCTGAAGGAATGTCAGATCTACTCAAGTATGTGTTTATATTTCTCTTCAGTGGCTGCAACTGATGGATCACAGCAGCTCTAATACTGTTACAATAATAAGTGTGAGTGTTTCATGGGCTCCTTCTACTTGGGGAAAAAAACCCTATATCTCAGTGGTGAGAATGGTCAACGCAGTAGAAATCACAGAAGTACTTCTGCAAATCTGCCCTTGGCAAAAGAGGAAACACAACCACCCCACCTATGTTTTCTCTTGCAAGACAACCACCAAGACTGATTCTATTGGGGAAAGCAGCTTAATATGACAGAATAGCCCGTATGGGGAATAGAAGGGGGGTAAACAGAAAGCCTTTCCTGGACAAAAATGGTATTATCATAGTCTTGCACATGAAATCAAGAGCTGTGTTCTAGAAATATCCTATAGATTTTATTATTACACTGGTTCAAATGGTAAAGAATGTCTACAATACCTCGCATGTAATTACTCGATTTTTAACTGCATCATAAAAATAATTCAATTTACTAAAGAAAATCAATGCATTTCACTGAAAGAAGTAACGTACACCTACCTGCATAATGCTACTCTGGTGAAGGAATGGGAGAAGGAGGCTGATGAGTACAGAACTCTGATCCTTGTCCTGTATAAACTTGCTGATGCTACATTATTTAAAAAAAAAGTTTAATTGGTTAATCCACACTCACTCATAAAAAGTGAACAGGGATTTCATGGGCTGCAATAAAAGCTGTGAAACTTTGGTGCTAGAATAGAAAATTAGGCCAGCACATCCATTCGGAACCTGTATTTTTAGGGGTTACAAGCCAGGCCTTGATGCTGCTATTGGATCCATGTGAATGGACCCTTGAACTCACATAGAGCCACTGACTTCAAAAGGACTCTGTGGGCATAAGACCCATATGCCCAGAGACAGGATCAAAGCCTCAAACATTTACATTAACAGCAGGATGTAATTTAGCATGTGAGGAATCAGCTGAAGAGAAGATTTTTTAAAGAGAATATTCAAATAAAATCAGATCAGCCCATTTTAAATTGCACAAGAGCCAATTTTAAAACTAATGTTTAGCATGTCACCAAGAGCCAAATTCTGCCTTCAGTAAGGTGGGAGTTGCCATGCAAGGGCCGAATATGTCTCCCGTAAAATAGTCATTAGTATTTTGAATTTTAAAAAGAACAAAAAACTAAACAACGAGGATATGTTAAACTAATTTCCATAAAAAAAAATTCTGATCATTTTAATACATTTAAATACTGCCCTCAACACAAAGTTGTGTAACAGACAATCAATCATTCCTGGGTAAATTATCTACCTGGATTAAAAAGTCCAATGACTCCCTTGTTTTACAGCCCTCACTGATGGTTCTTCATCATATAAAAGTACATTTAAACATGAAGTTTGAGACGCAAATTGGTGAAAGGCAAGAAATTCAAAGTCAAGGCTGAGATCTGCACTCAGACTACGATTTTGAATTTTCTACATCTGGGAACAAAGGTCTTGATCTGGCAACTGGATCCACTCTGTGACTGTGTGGATATGTACATCTGTATTTCTCCTTTTCTGGAAACACAGTATAACTGTTTACCCTGGGAATTCATGATTTGTTTCCTACTTTCAGAAGAGAGTTGCAAAGAACCCGACGTACAAGTTTGCTGTATCCACGCAAGCCAGACTGCTACAGCCATGTTTGAGCACTTCAATAATTTTATAGCCCCAAGGAGAGGAGTCTCAGATTGCTCATGGTATTAATATCTCGAGTGCCTGTCCCAGGACAGTATTCCCTCACCCTGGATTCTTACCGCAAACAGTCCTCGCAGAAACCAGCAGCAAGTTCAATGCCAACCACTTCACTTAATGTGCTATACAAGTACTTGTTTCCACAACGCATAAGGCTTTTATCTTTTGCCAAGGCACACAGCAAGAGAGGGGAGAGATCGCCTCATTCAGGGTATGTCTTCACTGCAGTGAGACACTCACAGCTGGCCCCTGCCAGCTGAACTGAGCTCAAGCTAAGGAACAGTTTACGTGTAGACATTTGGGCTCAGTTGCAGCCAGAGCTCTGGGACCCTCCCACCTCACAGGATCCTACAGCCTGGGCTCCAGCCCAAGCCCGAATGTCTACACAGCAATTAAACAGTCCCGTGGCCCAGTCGTGTTTTGTAACTGTAGCGTAGACGTACCCACTGAGTGTTCCCCGGCTTCGCCGGCTCTTCCTTCCTGACTTCCCCATGCCTGGGCTGAAGAGATGATTCCCTTTGTTAATTGGTTAATCATCCAGTCCCTAACCAATTATCTCCTCTTGGGGACACTTGCCAATGCACAGACTGGTGAGTCAGCCTTAGGCGCTACACACCCTGTCACAGTGCCAGTTTCACCTTCCACACTTTTAAAATTCAGTCAGCAGTGATGGGAATTGACCACCAGTGACCTGGAAGTCGAGTGAAAATTTCACACATTTTAAATGGCTTTGAATTTAAATTAGTTGTGACCAAGCAACTGATTCTATATTTGCAGCCCATCCTGAGGGATCGTTCTTTCAAAGCTTATCTCCTTTGAACCTGAGGAATCACTTACTTGGAAAGAATGCTGAGCTCTTTGCTGACTTGCGCTCTAAACTTCTTCTTTTTCACTTTTTCCACATTTAACATGGTTTTGCTGAGATGCTGAAGTATTGCAGGAACATGAGGCAGAATTAACCGGGCACCCAAGCTGAGAGACTCTGTAATGGATACAAGGTGGTTACCAGTGCGTTTTGTAGCAAAACAGAGAGATCCAATCCTACACGAACGGGGGGACAACGGTGAACTAGGAGGCCTGATGCTCAGATGTGCTGAGCATCCTCCACTCCAAAGGAAGTCAGCAGGAGCAGCGAGTGCTCAATGCCTCTGAGATTCAGCCTTGCAGGACTTTAAAATTCTGTGTGACTGAAGCTATTACAACTCCCTCCCCTCTCACAAAATCCTCAAGCACTCCCCTCCTCATTAGTTCACTAACAAGTCTGTAACATAAGGGCTTAGCCAGCCTCCTGCATCTTGGTCCAGTGGACAGAGCCCCAGACTGGGAAGTCTAGAGATTGGAGTCTAGTCCCGGTTCTGTCAGTGTCCTGGTGTGTGACCTTGTGCAAATCAATTCCCCACTCTGAGCCTCTGCTGCCCCATCTGTAGCCAGGGGATAACAATAGCTTCTTTCCTTTATCATGGCATTGAGAGCAACCGCTGAAAAAAAGCTAACTAATGTTAAAGGAAGTGCACGGTCACCTTCTTCCTGTTACTGCAGGCGAAGGTGATGAACCGCAAGTCTATTGCAAGGGAGCGCAATTTAAAATGAATTGCAATGAGTATATGGCTCGGTGAATTTATTTTTCAAGCAAAAAATTAAGTGGACATTTTTGCAAATCACTTTCCAAGACGCACTCCGGGTTATAACTTAACCAATGGAGAGCGCTTGTTACTATGAATATTCGCCTCTCCCCTTTAACAGAGAATAAACCTTTCTGGGTCCTGGTGACTTGTCAGCACAGGGATGAATGAACATGCCAAGGGAAGACAAGCCTTAGCAGGGAATTTTCCTTCAAAAAAGGCATTCTTGCCAAAGGCGCAAAATATCCCATCAGGATCCAAAACATCCACTCATGCGTACAGTTGGGTCCCTCATTGTTCTGATAACTATTCATTCATACCTTCTGTCACTCCATCAGCGCCAGACTCGATACAAACACAGTCAGCCACCGTCAAGCTGGAAACCATGTCCGTGGGTTCAAAATCTGGACTGTTGAGGAGGTTGTCAGCCACATCCATCACAACACCAGCTGTTGCCTCAGAGAGTTTCTTGGTGGATAGCACAGCAAAGACATTCAACAGCGTATCGTATTCTGGGTGCCCTGGTCTCTGCTTGGCCAACAAAGGGAAATACCTGAGCAAGACAGACACAGAACAAGAAAAATTCATAGTTCACTTTTTTTTTTAAATTAAAACTTTTACAAATCTTTTCTCCATAACGTCACATACAAAAAAACTGAAGGTAAAGAAATATTCTTCCACCTTCTGTGGGAGACCATCATAAAGGAAAAATTCTTATGACCCAAGACCAGTTTGGTACATAAACAGAAAATACAGTCTTTATTTCTGACAACAGTAAATCAGTACTACGGTGATGGGACCAAATGAGACTAGGTAGGGTAGTTAAATGTCAGGGGTGAAAATTGGACCCTACTGACTTAAGTAGAGCCAGAATTTCACCCCAGTTATCTAAAGGCCAACCCCTTCTGACTTCTTTGAGTTATATATCTGAGCTGTGTCCAGTTCATACATGTTATTCTGTAAATGAATAGTAAACAGGGATCTAGCGGACACGACAGAACATTAACAAATCAATACAGTTCAAAGGGGAAGGACACAAAATTTTTATTTAAAACTGGATTGGCTACCATTTTCCACTAACTCATCCCCCTCTACTCAAAATCCGAGCTAGATGTTGGCTAAAAACCTGCGTGGCTGCTCACATATGGGGAAAATGGCCTGATATTAGAGAATAATCTCTCAAAACTGGAAAGATGGGGAGTTGGGTTTGGATTATTAGGGAGCACTACAGCCATAGACTAGGGCAGAGGGGTCTTGACGCAACATAACTATAGCAGAGGTAACAAAGTCCTGTGGCACCTTAAAGACTAACTATAAAGTTTTGAAGCATGAGCTTTCGTGGGCTAATACCCACTTCGTCGGATGCAAGCAGTGGGTATTAGCCCACGAAAGCTCATGCTTCAAAACTTTATAGTTAGTCTTTAAGGTGCCACAGGACTTTGTTACCTCTGCTATTCCAGACTAACACGGCTACCTCTCTGATTCTTAACATAACTATAGTTATACCCTGTTTATTCCTTGGGGAAATAAATCAGAATGAAGACCCCAGTCCTGCAAACACTTGGGTAAATGTAACTTTGAGCATGCAAATAATCCCATTGAAAGTCAATTGGTAATGGGACTATTCGTGCATTTTAAGTTAAGCACATGCATCTGCGTCTGCAGGGTTGAAACCCAGGTTTCTACTTAACATTTTCAGAAAATGTAACTGAAAATCCAAGTTCACCACTTAAAACAGAGTGGCTGGAACTCAGGTATTTGCTATATTTCCTATTGTACAATTCTTCCCCTCAGGCCCAATACCCTCTGTAAAATAGTGTTAAGCAATATAAAGAAAATATAGTATTATACTTCTTTAAAAAAACAAAAACAAAAATAAGCAAGCACAGCTGCTTGGTCCAGTAGATACAGCCCTAGACTGGGGAGGCTGGAGACCTGGGATCTAGTCCAGGTGCTCTCAGTAACCTGTTGTTGAGAGACCTTGTGCAAATCAATTCCCCACTCTGAGCCTCAGTTCCCCCATATGTAACAAAGGAATAATGATACCGTCCTTTGTCATGGCTTTGTAAGCACCCTGAAAAACAGCTAAACAACATTAAATAAAGTGCACAATCACCTTCTTTAATGGTGAGTAATTAACCAATTGAACAATTTACCTAGGGTCATGATGGATTCTCCATCACTGATCATTTTAAAATCAAGATTGGATGTTTTTCTAAAAGATCTGTTTTAGGAATTATTTGTGGGAAATTCTCTGACCTTGTTTATATAGGAGGTCAGACTAAGTGATCATAATGATCCTTTCTGGCCTCGGAATCGAGGAAATTTGCATGTTGATAAAAACACTGCTCTTTGCAGCCATTTTGTACCCAATAACTTGTTGAAGGTTGCAAGGAGGAATAATGTACGACTCTCTCTCTTTCCGTGTTGTGTGTTATTCACGGCAGACACTATGCATTCATCTTGCTTCTCCACAAAGAAAAAGTTTACCTGGGATTCTTGCTCCAGATGTGAATGAGTTTGAGTAACTGAGTAGGAGAATATTGGCTCTCAGAAGCAAGCCTGCTGATCTAGAAGACAAAGAGAGGATAAATCACAAAACAAAATAGCGTGACCACGCATCACTATTTAAAACATCACATTTGACAGAAAACAAGTTTAAAGAATTCTCTGTGAATGAAATTATCTTCAAAAAAATCATTGCTCACTTTCTAATCCCTTTAATACTGCTAATAGCTACTAATGGAGCACCTTTTGTTACACCTGAAAACAAAATTATCCCACCTACTATTTTTGTCCTCCGCGTGGGAGTTATTTTCTTTCCCCTTGCACTCTGCACACAGCTGCAGCCAAAGTGACTGTCTCACACTTATATTCCTGTCTGCAGCAGGATCAGTGGCATCAATATAACTGAGAACACCTCTGCTATGTGTTGGCTTCTACAGAGCAGCCAGGAGATCGGCCATGTTCTTTTGGTTTAATGGACCAGGATGGTGAAAGTGGGGTTAGGATTGCTCAGTCTGCACTGCAGATTGGACTGTGTAACACTGAAATTGAAGCAATGCTGGGGAACAGATCTAAGTCTTAGAAAACTTGTTCAGTTGCCCAAAATGACCGAGTGCCCCACTACTCTGAATAAAGCAGTGCTTTTCTGAACAGATCAGAAACAAAGGAATCTTTAATGCAATCCTATGGGAAGGAAGTCTGTTACGCTGACTACTAATACTGAGTCCCAGTAGTAGATTTTTGTGCAGTTAACATTAGGAAACTCCAATTTCAAGCATAAAAGGATTAGAATTCTCCCTCCTTCCACATCACCTTACAAGCCTCATGGTTTCACAGCCTTTAAAATAACGCACACAATCAAATGAGTCTTCTGCAAAATATATTTCCAAAAGAGAGACTCAATGGCGGAAATTCCCCTAGAGGGAGCTACTGGATTATTTTTGGCGCTAGAATCCTATCCTTAGTGCTGGTCTCTGGAGGTACGTCTAACACCGCCATTAAGACACTGAACGGGGCCCCTGCCAGCAGATTCAGACTCACAGGATTCAAGCTAAGGAGCGGTTTAATTGTGGTGCACACATTCAGGCTCTAGGTCCCTCCCACCTCACAGGGTCCCAGATCCCAGGCTCGTCCCGGCCCTGAATGACTTCACTGCAGTTAAATGGCCTCTTAGCCCGCGCCCCATGAGCCTGAGTCAGCTAATACAGACCAGCTGTGGGGTTTTAATTGCAGTGTAGACGTCCCCTGGGCTACACTACGTCGTGCAAGAAATGAGCTTTATTTCTTTAAACCAGTTATCATTCCTATTTACAGAAATTATACAGCATTGTCAAATGGGCCTAGTCCTATTCAACATATTCATAAACGATCTGGAAAAAGGAATAAACAGTGAGGTGGCAAAGTTTGCAGATGATACAAAACTACTCAAGATAGTTAGGTCCAATGCAGACTGTGAAGTTACAAAGGGATCTCACAAAACTGGGTGAACTGGGCAATACACTGGCAGATGAAATTCAATGTTGATAAATGCAAAGTAATGCACATCGGAAAACAATCCCAACTACACATATAAAATGATCCAGTCTAAATTAGCTGTTACCGCTAAAGAAAGGGATCTTGGAATCATTGTGGATAGTTCTCTGAAAACATCCACACAATGCACAGCGGCAGTCAAAAAAGGGAACCGATTGTTCGGAATCATCAAGAAAGGGATAGATAAGAAGACCAAAAATATCATATTGCCTTTATATAAATTCATGGTACGCCCACATTTTGAATACCGTGTGCAGATGTGGTTGCCCCATCTCAAAAAAGATATATTGGAATTAGAAAAGGTTCAGACAAGGGCAACAAAAGGCACAGTCAACCTGTGGAACTCTGACAGGGGATGTTGTGAAGGCCAAGACAGTAATAGGGTTCAAAAAAGAACTAGATAAATTCATGGAGGATTGGTCCAGCAATGGCTATGAGCCAGGATGGGCAGGGATAGTGCCAGAAGCTGGGAATGTTCTGTTCATTCACTCCGGGATGCACAGTACTGGCCACACATACAGTGCTTTCCAAACACAATGCTCTGAGACACTGATTCACTTAATTGCATCCTGAATTTTGTCATGTGCTTTGACTTCTATGGAACTTTGCTGAATCAAAATCTTAGTTTCCTGGGATAGCTGGGGGCATAGAAAGAGACAGCTGAAAGGCTAAGAAGAACAGTAAAACAAAATTCTCTTCTACCCAATCAATTGAGGTGCAAGGTTATGTGCTTTGCATAAAGCTAGCTCATCTGTCATTTGGTCCCATGTAAGATGCCATACTGGTAAAGGCAAGAAATATGGAAGGAATAAATAAGCAAAATGAACAAAAATGGATGAAGGGGTCATATTATAGGTTAACACTGACCACCGAACAGGAACAGCTAGCCCACCAAGGTACTGTGTTAAAATGAGTTAGTATACAAGTTATAAAAGGAGTTTCTATACCGCTGCATAGACTGCTTACATTATCCAAAAGTACCTTTGGATAAGGATAATAAATTTAACAATATAGTTTAAATACCAGTACACAAATATTTGAATACATCGCTTATAAAAAGTTATACTAAGAATAGCTTGTGGAAAGCAAGGATAGTGATGAATGTAGATTGTCTCTCATAACTGAGAATTAAGGATAGGTTGTCACATGTAAATACAATCTGTCAGAGAACTATTTCAATTTCTTTCCAGACTTTGCTTTTCTTTACATACTAGAGAACTCAGAATCAAATATATTACTCTGTCAACATTACCTGGGGCCATACTGCCGCCTCAAAAATGGCATCAATCTCGTCCACTGTAAAGCTGTAGGTCTCAAAATCAGAAAAATACTCAGCTACAAGTTTGATTCCAAGACGCCTCAAATTTTTCAGTGGGTTAATAAACCTTGGCTGGATCTGGAAAAAATAAAGACAAAAATATTTATTCTTGCTGCAATACACCTGTCATATATCACAAGCTAGTTACCCTGCAATGAAATACTGTATTTAATCATTCATGGATATGAGTGACTCTCGCTTGGACTATCACACTGTTTGCTACTGTGAACAAGTTACTCTTATCTTGTAAAGATTATTTTAACTTTCTGACTAAGGTCCCAATCCTGCACCGAGTCACAAAGCTTAACTGGGACTCCGCATGGGCTTGAGAGCCGACTCGCGCACAGCTCGATATAGGACTGGGGCCAAAACCACTGTACGCGAATACTACAGCTCTTAGCACTGCCCTTAACAGAACTACATACCCCACGCCCAATATTCAAACAGTACCACTTTACACTTCTTCAAAAGTACCACCAGAATACAGCAGTGGTATTTGGATGTGTCTGAACTGGCAGCCGAATATAGAATAACTTATTGCCACAGACAACAATTATATAAATTCAGAGAAATGTGGATCCCATTTCTAAATTCATTCGAATAAATACTATTGAGATGGTTCAAGGAATGGCAAACTTCTATGCCTCCTAGCCTCTCCTCTTTTTTCCATGTTCCCTCCTTTCCTCTTATTTTACTACTGTTACTCCTCCCTAACACGTTATGTCTACTTAGCGTTGTCTGGTCTTGAAGGTTTGATAAACTGTAAAATCTTGCAATTTCATAATTCTATTGGAGCTCACATACCATTTTTTGTACTTTTCTGTCTGTTTCTGTATGAAAATATATTAAAAAAATTATCCCCCAAAAACAGCACAACCAAGACCAGTGACCAAAGGTCATTTTCCTCTTAGCACATGAAAACATGCTTCGAGGAGAGAGAGGAATCCAGCAGACAGAGGGAGGAGAGGGCTAGAATGTAGTAACAAGAGTTACGCTATCCATGGGTTAACATTAACGACGTTACATTCTACAGTGTTCCTTAGGGAAGATATTCAACACTGAAATAAAGCATGCTAATCCGGCACCTGTTTATAATATTACAGCCTTTTCTGCTGGTCTCCTCTGGGAAAGGCTACACTTAGGGTGACATGTAGAGTACAGACACCACACACCTCCCTAGCATGGGTATAAACAGCAAGGCAGATCGCGAGGCTCTTCTTAGGTGAGTGGGACACATCAGAACTCTGTGGATACGTACCCTACATGGCTCTCTGCACACTCATGCAGTGCCTCTCCTGTTTAGAGTGTTATTTTTACCTGCTGCTTCCCCCTACCTGAGCCTTTCACTGTCACACGTAGCTACATACTGCAGTGAGTGGGGCCGCAGCCTGCCTTTTGCTGTGGTGTGTAGCTACACATACCCTACATGCCACAAAGTGTAGACAAGGCCTCTAGGGAACACTTTCAAAAGCTCTTAAGTGGCTTAGAAACAACTACTTCTTCCTCTTATCCCATCATCTAGGGTTGGGCTACCATGCAAACATCTGCCATCTTTGTCTGTCTGAGGCAGCACTAAGGTCCATCAGCTTACTACCTTCTCTGATGCAATCCACCATCGCTTCCTCAGGGTCTCTTTCCTACCCCCCTCTCCTGCCATGCCATCTTCCTCAGGTCCTCTTCATTCACTCTCTGTATGTCTGAACCTGCAAAGTTGCACTTCCCGGATTTTGTCAGCCACATCATGGACGGAGCCTTTCATCTTAATGCTTTCATATCACAATCCATCTCTTCGTGGGACTATATTGCACAAAGACATCTCATCGCGAATGTCAGGCATGGACCTTGCCGACTCTTTACTGCCCATGGTTCTGCACAATACAGCACTGCGGCACACACCATGTAACATACAGTTGGCCTTTCAGTATCAGTGAGATTTTTTTTCCCCATTGTCTTCCAGAACGGTCGTTCGCAACCCAGTTGTCCAGATACGTGAACTGCTCAGTCTGGTTTAGTCATACTCCATTCATCTCTACATTCAGTTTCCCTGAGGCACTTCTACCGACCCATATTACCTTGGTCTTAGGGTTGGTCTTCACTGCATGGGGAAATCGACTGAAGATATGCAACTTTAGCTACGTGAATCACGTAGCTGAGGTTGGCGTATCTTCAGTCGACTTATCTGCCATCCTCACGGTGGCGGCAGTCGGCGGCGCGCTCCCCCGTCGACTCCAGCTTGCACCTCTCGGCGAACTGGAGCTCTGGAGTCGATGGGGGTACTGTGGGCGATCGATTTATTGCGTCTTCACGAGAAGCAAGAAATCAATCGCTAACAGATCTATCGCTACCCGCCAATCTGGCGGGTAGTGAAGACAAACTCTTAGTCATATCCATTTTCTTCCCATGCCAGCTTATCTGGCCCTTCCATTGATTTACTCTTTACTCTAGCTCTTCTTCTGAGGACACCCTTATAGCCATGTCATCTGCATATAGCAACTTCTCATCTTTCCCATTGAGATCTTCCATCAATACGATATATAGCAGAAGCCTTTTCTAGGTCTATAAAAGCCCAGAAGGGATCCTGTTGGCACACTTAATTGCTTAAATGGTTTGCCTCATTTAAGAGACTCTCAGAGTATTGTTTCCACCTCACCTTCATTTTTTCAGGTGTTACTAGCAGTTTCTCCTGGTCATCATTTACAAATGATTACTTTTGGCAGGCCAGATGTGGGCAGTTTACAAGCTCAGCATACAGGTGATCTATGGCACTTTCTTTGGCCTTCTTCACGGACTGCTTCGCAGCTCACTTTGCTTCTTTGTATTTGCTTTCATTCACACTCAGAGGGCTTGTGTCTTTTTCTTCATGCACCATTTTCTTATTTCAGATCGCTACCTGCACTTTGTCGGTCCAACACAACTCCTCTCTTTCCCTGGATTTTCCCAGTTGTATTGTTCACACACCTCTTCTGCTGCTGCAATCCTCACTTTTTTTATGTGGTTTCACTCTTCCTTAGCAGATACCAAATCTGTTTCCAGGCACTTATCTCACTGCTTGTATAAACTTCTCTGCTGTCCTTCCCCTTAAGGTCTCGTACTTAAATCTTGTTTCTTTTGAGCTTGGTTCCCTTTTTGTCCAACATTCAACCACAATTTTTATCACAAGATGCTTGATTTTTGCTACTAAAAATTAGAATGATAGACGATAATTTTTACACCAAATAAACAATCAGATTCCCCATCTACTCAAGCGAGAGGAAGCAGATAGAGCATGCCCCTTGAGAAGAGGTCTATGGAAGGACATGGACAGATTCCATATTGAAAGGGAACAGTAGGAAGCAGTAAAAGTGTAACTGAGATCAGAACTACAAAAGTAGATATTTAACTCTTTGGGCAATATCATCCTGCAATAAATGACTCTCAAACCCACAGGAATTTCTTGCAATAATTATCCAAGATAAACAGATTTCTCACATCCTTATCTGAACTCTTCAGACCTCACTAGCTAATGAAGTGTTAAATTAAGTTTAACAAATGACAGCATGGCACCACAAATACCTCTCTAAGTGTTACTCAGTCACAACTGATGGTGAGAGACCGCATTACTTGAATAACTTTACAGTACAAATGTGATTACTCTAGAGACAAAAAGTTACTTGTGCACTGCTGTAAATCGCTTTACGGACTGTAACCATCCTAAAATTACCCCTCCCTTGTTGCTGGCTACTGCTACAGCACTTATAGCAGCATGAGGGAACCAGGATATTAAGGCCACAAAAAAGAAACAGATAGAATTTTTCTTTTCCTCTTTGAATTCAAGGCCGGAAAGGACTCTAGTAACCCCAAACAACTTCTAGTTAGTGCGTGCACTTTGGCTTAATGAAATGCAGGGTTTTTTAAAAAAATGTATTTGACATTCAAATTCTTGTTTGTATGAATTGTTACATGCAATGTTTTAAAATGCATACTTTATTAAATAAATTCAACACTGTGACTGACTGAAATGCCAACAATTTAACAGTTTAACAGCAATATACTCTTTCTATATAAACACTGCAGCATTTTAAGACCAATGTTGCTGGCCTATATTTTTATGCATCTTTCTATTATTCACTGGTTTCTAAAGCTTTATTCCTTATTGGCACTAAGTGTAATTTGAACCAATAGAGTGGAGGAAAAAAATTATCAATATTTTATATACACACACACAGTATTCTGTTCCTTACCTTCTCTCTTTGTTCAAGTATGTGAGCTACTGTTGCTGTCATACAAAGTAAAATCTGTAAAATCTCAGGTAAGTACTGAGTGATCAGATGGCCCATGTTTTTCAGTACAACCTCAGACCTGTTGAACAGGTTGTGTTGGCGGCCCAGAGGCAGGACTTTAGATAAATCCAGTTCTGATATTGTTTGGAGTACTGCAACATGGCAAGGTCCTACAGAAGAAGGAAGGAGGACAGTGAAAATATATCAGTTCATCTTTACCTTGGTAAGTAAGGACCCGATTTCCATAGGCCAATTACCAATGTCTGAGATTCGTCTCAATGTGAGAAAGGGGGGCAAAATGCTTCTAGTTCAGCTTCTTATGTAAAATTAACGAACAGCCCCAGCTTTCTATCATGGTTCTTATATGACCCTCATTGCTGTAGTGTTGGACTGCCTCACAGTCAATGTTTTTATCCTCATAATACCCCTGTGGCATTGTGCTCACCAGCCCTTCAGAAAAGAAGGACAACAAAGTAGTTAGGATGCCAGCCAGGGACTCTGACATTCTGGGTTCAATTCCCTGCTCTGCCACAGACCTTCTGAGTGAGCTTGGGTAAGTCATTCAGTCTCTCCGTGCCTCAGTTCTGGAATAACGGTACAGGAATAATAGTACATTGTACAGCAGGGAAGGGAAACTGTGGCAAAGGGCTCCAGGGAAACCTTGACTCTTATTTAAAAAAAAAAATAACCAGAGCCATAGGTGCTTTAATTTATCCAGGGTACTTATATGGTCCCCATTATCGTAACATCTAAGTCCCTCATAGTCCTCAGAGTATTTCCCCTTCCCCCTCACTTGTGAGATAGGGAATAATAGTTCTTCCCTGTTTCTAATGGCAGGAGCATACCAGCACTGAAGTGTTTCACAGGTTCAAAGAGCAGGTCCAGGAATATTCTAAACTCTTCAGGCAGCGAGCCAGCAAGGAACCTCAGGACAATTGACATACGAGTGCTCGCAGCAGATCTGCCCTGAGTTCTGCTTCCAGTTTTGTTTCTCATCCGCCCATACAGAATTCTTCAAAAGCCAAAAATAAATAGTATTAGTGAGCTCTCCACTAGCTGCCTGTTCCTGAAGCACTGCAGGAGCAGTCTGGCTAGTTCATAACCTTTGTTTAGAAAGTATCACCTGAACTACATGGCTTAACTAATGCTCCTCATTATTACTTCTATTGCTGCTTGGCACCCAACAACAATACAAGAAGGGTATGCTCTTGTTCCCAACAAGATCAATAGAAATTCTGCTAATGATCTGAATGGGAGCACAGCTTAAGTATGAATTAGCAAAGCATCATGCTAGTATGAAGACAGAATTATAGCTGAGGAAGCACTATTTCCGTGTATTTATTAAATAAATGTAATACCCTGAGGGTGAAAATCTCTCCGATTTCTTCTTAAGCATTTAAGATGAACTTTTTTTGCAAAATATGAGCTTAACTAATGCATTCAACAATACTACATACAAAGATATTAAAGAGAATACCCTGTACAGTAATGAATGAGAAAGCCTTAGTTGTTGTAAGAACCATAAGTTTGTACTGTCTCTTTAAAGACAACAAGAGGCTGCATTATGTTTCTTCTATAGCCATCGTTCTATTTTAATACGAAAAGTTTACACAACGTGTCACCCACGCACCTCATAAGAACAGGAACAAGATCTGGTCGGTGCTGCATTTTAACAATAGTGTTCTCCTCGGATATGCTGAAATGGACTATTTCTTCTTTAAAGCTCTTATCTTCCAGTAACCTTTGCAAGTTCTCCCTGCACATATTAAACACAGTTTTTGTTTTTTTAAAAGACCTCTGTGCAATTTATTAAAGGATCACAATCTTCTTCTCAGATATCTGCTTCTGAAGACTAGTCCAGGTTACCTTCTGTGACTGTATCTAGACCTCAGGCACAATGGTATGGAGGGGACAATCTCTTTTCTTCTTTATAGTCTATAAAAGCTTTTTCCATTTTAATTTAAATATAAATAGGAGAAGCTTTTTTTAATTCTGTCCATTTCCAGATTCAGATTTGGAATAAGAATATTAATTTTTCATGGATTCAGAAAGCGGTGGCTATTTCTCTTAGAAGCAGATGGCAAATATCATTAATACACTGGATCCTCGCTAGAACGCGGAGTTTGGGATCCATGAGCGGTACCGAGTTAATGCAGGGACTGCATTACCATGGATCCCAATTAAAGTAATTAAATTTGGGATCCATGGCCACAACCACGCTATTTGCGAATCCGTGCTAGAGTGACGCGGGTTCTAGCGAGGGTCCGGTGTATATGTTTGATGTGATACCCAGGGATTCATCTATGCTGGAAGAATTTTAAAGCTCTTACTTGTACGGCAGTAGGTGTGGATGCTTGTAAGTCATGATGCAGTCAAGGGCTACTTTTTGCACATTCTGTTCTTGATGTGACAAGAGCTGAAGGTAACATTTTACAAGAAAAGAAAATTAGGAGAAAGCCCAAATAATACGTCCTCCTTCTACCACTATATCAAGATGATTTACTCAAGAGAGAATTCAGCACTTAAATGGGAGGGTGGGGGAGAGGAGAGTAATTATCTAACCTAAAGGGATCCCTAATAAAAGGAATTTCATCTTAGAAGAGTCATTTAAAAAACACACCAAGCAGCACATATTTCCTATCACTATCCATCCAAGCGAGATAATTACAGAACACAACAGTTATTTGTTTCTAACAAAAAAAAAAAACAAAAATCAGGACATCATTGCTGGTATTTGATGGCATAGGCACTGGAACTAGAGGTGCTGGGGGGTGCAGCAGCACTCCCTGACTTGAAGTGGTTTCCATTATATATGGGGTTTACAGTTTGGATCAAAGGCTCTCAGCACCCCCCCATTGTACAAATTGTTCCGGCGCCCCTGTTTGATGAGTACAGCAATTAAACAAAGCAATCATGAATTTGTGTTTTAACAAGCTATTTTTACAGAGTGTCTTTTACACGATCGCTTTTCAACCAGCATTGGTTCAGGCTTTGAATGTGTGTGTCACTAGGTAAAATAATGGATCAGCCAAACCATTTCAAAATGTTTGCATCACATACATCCAAGTTACAAAAATACACTAGGACACTAGACTTGTTAAAAAGAGAAATACCAGGGGAATAATCAAAAACCCATCCTCAACAGCATTAAAGGGAGAATGCCCCATGGGCAGGTTAAGAGGAATACAGAACATTATAAAAAAACCTCACCTTTCCCCCACCTAGTTCTTCAGTTTCATGATAAACAGCACGTATCAGAATCCCCATTTTTGATGTGATCTGTTGTTAACACCCCAGCATTTGAAAGGCATGGTATCAACTTTGTAGTTGTGCTAGAGCATGGAGCTAACAAATAGCAGACCACATAAATGCCTGTTTTGCCATGTTTGGTTGTTCTGCACCCTTTACAAATGTTGGTGAAATAAAATGTTTTTAAAATGGTCAAAGCTGGTCAACATTTTCCTAAAAAATACAGACGAGCAATCGAACCTACAGCGAGCAACTCTTTCCTAAGCACAGTTCAGGGTTTTACAGGAGCACAATGAATGCTGGAGCATTCCATTAGAGCAGAAGCTGGTGATCTGAGACAGGCTGACCACTGGGGTACTAAAGCAGTAACACAGAGTGAATGGTTAGCTGGTATATGCCGAATGATCATTCAAGACCTACATTCACACATCTAAGTTAAGTTCATGTCTCATGGATGATCATTCAATACATGTTGTTAAAGGAGACAAAAATTTTGGCAATTCCTTTCGCAGAACACTTCTACAGGGACTTATTTCCACAAAATTCAAAGTTGATAAACTCAGTCCGGTTTCCTGAGGGAGCAACCTTTAAAAAGCATATCCTGGATTTATAATTTTATAATTTCCCTTAAAAATTATTTCCCCCTTCTCCCCATTTATGTTTAGAAGGGAACTTTTAGGCAGAGACAAGCCACACACGCTCCCCACACTTTTCTCTCTCTTCACACCTTTGGCTACCGCTTGCCGCTTATTTAGATTCAGTTTCAGCTTTGCGGCCTGCTGTAAAACCCCTTTGCAGAGCCTGGGGAAGGATGGACACCATCAAACAATAAAAGAGAAGAAACTAAAAAATAAAGAGAAAGGCATTTTTCTCTCCAATTTCTTTCAGCCATCTGGCATGGTTTCTCAGGGCATGTGTACACTACAGGCACTATGCCACTGTAGCACCCACAGATGCTTCCCTACACCAATGAAAGCGATTTTCCTGTCAATGCAGGTAATCCCACCTCCCCAAGATTTCGCACACTCCTAAGCGACATAGCTAGGTCAATCTGAATTGTAGGTATAGACCAGGACTTAGACTGATGGTCATGACCAAGCTTTCTTTCTCCATGGCTAGATGGAAAGGGGATCCCAAAACTTTCCTTTGAACCCTGGGGCTATAACACAGAAAAGGTCAAGAACTGCTGAGCTACCGTAATGTTAGGAATCACTTTTAACGCAGTGCAAAATGTTCAGATGGTGATATTCAAGTTGACAGTGTCCCTTTAAGACACAACTGCTGTACAATGCACTGCAAGTCAACCTCTTTACAAAGAAGGAGTCTTTGGCTTGGTGTTCAGAGAAGACAGGAATCTATTTGCTTAAACAATAAAAATGTTAAGTATTATTACCTGATTGTACAACTCATTTAACTTTGGTTCCAGATACAGCGCACGTGGATTCGAAAACTTGGCAAAAACTTGCAAATGGGTTATTAGCTGCCTGAAACAAAAACACCACACACTTTTTACAATGGAACAGACACACACCCTGTGTTATTACCAACAGGCAGGAGAATGGTACCAAGATTCTGAGTTTCTGAACATGAGAAGGTAGAGCTACATTTACCAACAGGCTCAAATGGCAGTGGAAGGATTTGATTTATACCAGTGCAAAAAGAGTGGAAGGGGCAAACTGGACCTGGGGACAAGATTGCACCCCCCAAGAACAGCCACATCCCCACTTGCTGGGGAAAGGCGGAGGTGGAGTGGGAGGAAGCAACCATGCCAAAAATTATCGGAACTGGTCAAAAAGGTACACGAGCAGAACAGCAAGAGTCTATGCTGATTCAGCAGTTCCCTGCAGAGGTTCACACCAAATTTTTTTTACTGAATCTGCCACATGATTTGAATTTCCTCCACCCTGTCTAACCCCGGAAAAGGGAGGTGCTGTAACCATTACCCACCCTCCACAGCCAGTACTATGATCTCCGCTGAATAAATGACAGAACTGTGCCCTCTGTGTGTTACCTGGCACGCACACTCTCACATCATGTCTAGTTCTTATTTTTTCATCATTTTCAAGGAGAAGTTTTTAATATACATTTTGTGAGAGCCTAAATGATAATGGTGGAAATCTGAAAGTATAATGAGGAGTCGAGGGTCAAGAGGAAAAGCGTTCACTAAAGAATTCATTAACAGCTAGCCAGTAAATCTTTTACACCTTAGTTACTGCTACCAGCACTTTAAAAGTTTCCATTTAGGAACAAGAACATTTTGAAGCAGAAGTCCAAATCTGGTGACAATCTGATTTTTGTAATTATTACTAATTCACAGACATGAACCACTCAGATTAGGGAACAGAACAAAATAATAGAACTGATAAAACCTACAACTAAGGGAGAATATAGAACAGAATTCACTGCATCTTAATGTGCAAGACGACATGTTAAAAGTTCTTTGTTGCTACAAATGTCATTCTCAAAACAGGCAAAAACAGTTCATGTGAATCACCAAAAATGTGTATTTGACAGATAGCAGCAGGGTAAAAAGGCCATAATCAAAAGTTTCAAAACTGTGTTTTAAAGACACAATCCATAGACAATTTACTCACAAAATAACTTGATATTGTGGAACAATGACGTCACAATAGCATATATTTATAATAAGAAATACCAAAAAACCTGTCCAGAACAAGGACATCAGGGCCAAGATTTTCCAAAATGGGATCTAAAGCTAAACTCTGAATCCCGTAATTGAGTGCCTAAACTGATTTTCAAAAGGGCTGCAAGCCCATCAGCAGACACACACAGACGCAATAGTTATTTCTCCCCCAAACACTACTTTTGGGATCCCACTAGGGTTGTCCTGGAGTCTCCCAGAATTCACGATTAGTGATAAAACCTCCAAGAATACATCCAACCTAAATTGCGAACCCTAAACCCTGCACCATTTTTGCTTAAAATTATGCAATGCTATGACCAATTGCCCAACTTACAGTAGTGCCCAGAGGCGCCAGTCAGGGCCCCCCACTAGTGTTAGGTGTTCCATGGGGACAGGATCCCCAACCCCAAAGAGCTCACAATCTCGCACAAAACTGGAACAGGCAAAGGAAGGGGAAAGGGATGCACATAAGCCCAGGGATCATAAAGCGAGTCACCCCATTCCTATGAAACCTTTTAAAACACCAAATGGTCAACGTTTGCATTTCACTTGCCCCCGGCCCAAACGAAGCAGAACTCACGTAGCTGCAGCTCTTCTCATTTTCTTTTTTTCCAATCCTTCAACCACCAGTTCTTCCATTCCCTCTACCTCCTCCTCTCTCTCCTCCTCCTTAGTAGCTTTGTGCATCTCTTCAGTGGGTTTTTCTTCCTCTTCTACTGCACCTCTGTTTTTCTTTCTAAGATTCTGGGTAGGAGCCACCAGAGAATCCGCCGGGTAATACTCATTGCTATATTAAAAATAGAATCAATCAATCAACAGAACAGTATCTACTGGCACGAGGTCTATTTGAAGCTGGTCACAATTGGAAGTTCCAATTATCCACAGAGTTGTGCCTGATGACACTCATCCTCAAAAGGGGTTCATTTCAGCAGGCAGATGGGCATTTCTTTTACTGTGAATGGCGGAGTTATTAAAGGGAGTGAGCAAATATAAAAGAAAAAGAACGAAAAGAAAAAAATGAAAGGGCTAAGATCAGAAAAATGTGGTCAGGAAAAAAGAGAAAGTGAATTTAAGTAGAATGGGAGAATTTTGTTAAAAAGTTGGCGGGGATGTGTGAAAATGTATGTTAGGAAGTGTAGGAACTGAGGATATATTACATAATGGAAGCCCTCTCACTTGAAAACAGTTAACAGCAGGCTAGACAAAGCACTATAGGAAACACACTGTAAAGAAGAGTCATGGGCTGGCAGGGGGAAGAGAGAGAGGGCCGAATTCACAGCCTGTTGGAGTGAATAGAAAGACTCCCTCTGATTTCAGTGGGTTCTGAACCAGGCCCTAGATACACTAACACGCATTTTCCTGCCTCTGTCTGCATAAAAATATATGCTTTCATTTTACCAACAGGGGAGACAAGGAAGAGCCTCACCTTCATGTCTATTTTCAAGACACTTTACTTCCATTGAAACTACACCCACCATAGCAGTAGCGAGGAGGTGTCACCAGAACTCATTAGTAAACTGGGGCTCAATGCAGCAGCCAACTGAGCTTACATTCTGGGTTACTTTTATTTTTTTCCACTCTCTCTCTGCATGAGTCACATTTAACCAAAAGGAAGGACCAACTTTAATGTCAAATCATAGATTTAGATGTCTCAGGAAATAAAATCCATTGCGAAACAAACCAACCACCCATCAGTTGTCTTATAGGGACCCTAGTAACTCTGCCTTCATTTATGACATTTCCAAGCAACATGTCTCATCACTGAACATGGTCACTTACTTAATGAATCTCAAGAGAAGGGGGGAAAGCTCCCTTGACCTGGGCTCCACTCTGTCTGGAAACTTGGCCAATGCCTTCCAAAGCAGAAACCGGAAGTTTGTGTGATTTGTCCGCTCACTGCAATCCGTTCTAAACCTCAGCTGCTCGAGATACAGGCTTCCCACATTTCCTTCTCGGATCTTCTCACTCTCCGCATCTGCAGTGCCTGCCTGCTCTTCACTTAGCTCATCTTGCAGCTCCCTCTCTATGTAGAAAACACACCATGGTCCTCATGACTTCAAGAAAACTTCAGAGAATTTATTCAGTAATTGTTGGTGGCGGGGGCAGTGCCCTGGGATAAGTAACAGCAGCTGCTTAAATTAATGTTGGCCATCTCTCTAGAAAATTCTGCTTAATATTGATCTGAAACTGCAACACAGGTTAGAAGGTACCCTGGGATGTCAAAGGGCCTAACTTTAAGCACATGTAGCCCAATAAATGGCTGTCCTTGTGCCATACAGTGAAATCCAGCATTCACATTCAAGAGCAGGGTCAAAGACGACAGATACATTTGGCAGAAATTCTACTGATTCCATGTTGAACAGGGTGGCAAAGGATGATTCTCTAGAGACTAGACATTACTGAAAATCTTCAGATTCCTACTGTCCCTCGTCCTCATGGGAGAGCTAGTCTAGGCACAAAGCAAGCACTGCCTGGTGCCCATATGCTAGGAGGACCTGTGGATTGTCCCTATTTACCTCATGGCAAGTAGGACAAGGGAGATGCAACAATTCTGGCAGATCTCCGCTCAGGAAAAGAGGGCAGAAGGGGAGGGGAAAAACTTATGGCCCAATTTTTCCCTTTTTGCCAGTTTGGAGCACACCAGAGCATAAAGCCAGCCCTGTTCACGAACCACCCAGACCATAGCTAACTTAGTGTGTAAACATCTACAAGACATGAATTACCAGCATAGACAGCCGCTTTCTCCAAGTGCTCATAATAGACTTTCCAGAACTGTTTATTCTCCATTCCATTTGCATGAGATCTAACAATAAACAAGACAGTAATTAAGTAAAAAATTCCATGCGAAATTAGCCATACTGCTAGTATGTTCAAAGGCTTGGTGTCCGGCCCTAGTCCACATATAGGAAGGCAAGACATTTGATGTGTGTGGCTATAACATTTCTTTGCCTTCATCTGAAGATCTCAAAGGTTCATTGTTATCAGAATAGCCTGGTTATAGCTTGTGAATACAGAGAGACTCTTCAGTTCAGATGTTTTCAAGTCTTTCAATATTGCCTATGCAATGACATAGCACTTAAAACCAACACAAAGAGTCAGCGAGGATTCACCCACTGACCATGTCAGGTTAACATTTTCATGATTTCACTTCTCTGACGGGGAAAATGACACATTATATCACAGAATGGACAGAGAAAAAGCTAAGTGGTCAAAAGCCAGGCATTTCACCCTGAAATTAGACATTCCAAACTTAGGGCTCAATCCATTGCCCGTTCAAATCAATAGGATCTCGTCCGTTGGTTTTGCACCAAGCCCTTAGGGAAGGCAGGAAGGAGAGAGATGGACTGATTTATTATTTATATAACACCTACATATGATGGTCATAATAGTGTGAGATAAGGAGTTGGCTATCTTGGATTCAAGTTTATTACCTGTGTCCCAACCCAAATGTTATTTAACAATACTTTTGCCTATGAGTTCTCTAATATTTGTGCATCACAAAAACAAGTTAAAAAGCAACAGTCTATAAAGACCAAGATTTATTTGACAGATCAGAGGCATTTCTGTGGTACCTCATGTAAACATACATCATGCTTGTGTGTATTTGCATTTATATTTAGGAATGCGACACATTTTTAGTTTGTTTTTTTAAAAGGTTCTGGGGCAGCTGAAACAATACAACTGAGGCTCCCACCACCCACTAGCACATACTTACGTTATGAGCTCAACAACAGGATCCCAGAGAAGGCTGAAGTTAATATAGAGCATTCCCAGTAAATACTGAAGAGGCACCTACAGTGACACACAAGAAAACTTTGTTTTAAAAAGTAACAATTATATTTAAAGTAGGTATAAAAACAGTTTCCCTGATTGATGAACTGCAAGAAAAAGTAATAAAGTTAAAATCTCTGAAAATCAACCCCAATAATTAAGAGACTTAGATTATTATTTGTACTCTGGTAGTACCAAGGCCACACTGTGCTAGGCACTACACAAACAAGAAGAGCTTATATTGCATTAGGTTCAGTGACATATAGCCAAGTGACATATAGACACACACACGATCCCTACCCCAAGGAATTTACAACTCAAGAAGGAAAGTTATAAAAGCACTAAGTATCAGTAGTAATAAAGTTAATATTTAGCTAGTACAGGAAAAATCCTGATCATAGCAGCCTCAACAACATGAAGTCCACAGCATCTTGGCAGCAGGGTCACATTCGGCAGCCACAGACAGATGTCCCTGCAAACAATAAGGCCTCAATCCTGCAATGAGCTCCAAGCAGGCAGACCCCTGAGCCCGTGCAGAGCTCCGCTGAGGTCCAACGACCCAGAGTTCATTGCACGGTCAGGGGATCAATAGCCAACAGCTCACCCCAGCCCTTTGCATCACCTCCACCTGCTTTCCTCTCACTGCTCTTTACAGTCGTGTTTAGAAAGTTTATCGAAATACCATCCCTTTTTTCAGTTCCTGCCCCTGCTAGATATTGAGGCAAATATGGTTTAGGCAGTTCAGGATAAAAACACCCAACAAGAAGGCATGTTGATGACTAACTGGAGCCATAGATATTTCCCAACTTGGTGCAATATTGCACATTTAAATGCATTATGGCACCTTATACTTTAATCCTCTGAAGCATCTAGCACTGGCCGTTGATGGAGAAAGGATACCGGACTGAAGAGACCACTGCTCAGGTGGGACTTTCAAAAGCACTCAAGTCGTTGTCTTCTTTTGTGTGGCTTAAAAACATCCATGTCAGATGTCCAAGCCTAGGTTGGCAATCCAGTTGATTGCTTCCAGTGATGTGGAGTGGACAGCAGAGATGCCACTGGAATACAGTGGTTTGGGGCACTGCTCTATAGTCTGATGCCTGGTTTTGGCAGTCACAAATAGGACTCTCAGGGCTTGTCTACACTTACAGTGCTGCAGATCTTAATGAACCTGCTACCTACGCCGACGGGAGAGCTTCTCCACCTCCCCAGAGCTGGTGGCTATGGTGATGGGAGAAGCCCTCCTGTTAACACAGCCCTGCCTAGCCTAGTCACATCAGTATAACTATGTCACTCAGGGTGTGGATTTCCCACACCGGAGCAACATACTTCTACTGACATAAGTTTGTAGCACTTAGTCCCTATGTATGGAGAAGGCAGGCACATAATACCATGCAATGTGAGGATGTGGTTTAAAGTGACCATATTTTCCATGGGAGTGAAAACCCACATGGTTCTTTGGTTGGGTGCTTGATGAGGTGTTTGTTCGGGATGCTGATGTCTTTCCCCCTTGCTCACCATCAATCTTCAGGGGAAATCCCCGCGTCTTTGAACTCTGGTGCTGCAAATCAAAAGGAAGTCGGGAGCAAAGTCCCAGTGACTAGCAATGAGAGTCGAGCTCCTAACTCAGTCATGGTGATTAGTTCGGTTTCCGGCCTGCATTTACTGAAGCCTTCACTGAAAAAAAACTCACGATGAAGTAAAATGCAAAATTGTCTTGCCTTACAAAAACGAAACAATCCAGTGTACCTTTTGGCAGTATTGTCTCACCTCACGTAAAGGTCCATCTGGTACTGCAGACTGCACCACATCATGCCTGAGTTTCCTTAAATGAATAAGTTTTTCTCTATAATCATTCAAAGTGGCCGGCACGAGTTCAGCTTGAAGTAATACGGCAAACACAGACTGAAGCTCTCCTGTTCCATCGTCCTGAACAAACCAGTGAAATGCCTTTTGTTAGAGGATTCCTCTAGACAACTGTTTTGTCATAATTCACTATTTAAAGGCAGAGCCTCAGCTGCTGTAAACTGGCAGCTCCAATGAATTTGATGGAACTACAGAGATTTCCACCAGCTGAGGATTGGGCCCATAGAGTTACAGTCTGAAAAAACAAACAAGCAGAAGGAGAGCCCACTTTAGCTAAACAACAGAGACTAGCATGTGTAACTGGCAAATAAAGTCAGTGCCGAGAAAACCGCTTATATTAAAAACAACACCTTCATGGTTTTGAAATGTTAAAGTGGCAATTGTAATACTACCTTGGTTGATGTAGGAAGCTGAGCCTCAAAATGATTTAAAATCCTTATTGTCAAGAGTCGGACCTATTAAAAGTGAAAGCATGTTTTAGAGGTGTACTGCAAATGATGAAAGGCCACTGAAAATGGGCACAATTTTAAATAGATGAAGGGCATTCATTCTTTCACATTTCACCTTTAGGCCTTCCTTATTCAGCTTATTTCAAGCACCGCAAGGACAACTTGCCGCTAGTTAAGAATTCATTTTTCCATTACAACACAAATAATCTTGCATATATTGGAAACCGTTAGAAAAGAAGATTACCTTGGAGATGCTAGAGGAAATATTTGATTTCAGTTTATCAAACAAATCCAGTAAGTTCTCATGGGAAAGAGGATCCTGGCAACCACACAAAGCCAACCTCGTATAATAGAGATCAGCCAGTAGCAAGGCCGATGGGTCTGAAGGAAAGGTGCTGAAACAAAGTATTTGTTTATTATTGTACAAGGTGAACGACGATAAAACAAATCTCATATGGGGGAACCTTCTTCCCCCAAATCAGGATTCTGCTAGCACATTATACACCAGTAAAGCCTAAGTTAAACAGGGCAAAATGAGTCATGCAAGGGTCTTTCATTTCCCCCTCTGCCTGTAACTGGACCTGCAGCTCTGTGGCTGGAAGGTTAAGCGTGTGCATGCAGAGTCCCTGAATGAGCAGGGACCTGCACAGGTGTGCTGAGAGGATAAAATCCATCAATGATTGTCAAGCACTCAGATACAGTGGTGATGGGGGCCCATATAAGTAGTAACACTGAAAGTCCCAATTTGTTTTCTCTGGCTGGATTGGGAGACCTATGTTGGGAGATCATGCAGATCTTAAACATTTTCTGTAGCTGCTTAATTATTATTAGGGTCCTACCAAATTCATGGCCATGAAAAACGCATCACGGACCGTGAAATCTGGTCTTGTGTGTGCTTTTACCCTATTCTATACAGATTTCATGGGGGAGACCAGCATTTCTCAGACTGGGGGTCCTGACCCAAAAGGGAGTTGCGGGGAGGGGGTCACAAGTTATTTTAGGGGGATCACAGTATTGTCACTGTTACTTCTGTGCTGCCCTCCAGAGCTGGCCGGCCAGAGAACGGCAGCTATTGGCCAGGTACCCAGCTCTGAAGGCAGCACCCCACCAGCAGCAGCGCAGAAGTAAAGGTGGCAATACCATACCACGTCACCCTTACTTCTGCATTGCTGTCGGTGATGGTTTTGCCTTCAGAGTTGGGCTCCCAACCAACAGCCGCCGCTCTCCAGCTCTGAGAGCAGCAGCACCAGCACAGAAGTAAGGGTAGCAGCACGCAACCCCCCATACAATAACTTTGGTGTACCCCACCTCCTCCCACCACTCCTTTTTGGGTCAGGACCCCTTCAAATTCAACATTGTGAAATTTCAGATTGAAATAGCTGAAATCAGGAAATTTACTATTTTTAAATCCTGCAGCCGTGAAATTGACCAAAATGGACCGTGAATTTGGTAGGGCCCTGGTTATTATATATGTTAATTATTAGTTGAAGAGGGTTAATGGAGTAGTCAGTTTTCCTAAGTGTTCATTAAAATGTGAAGGTCAAAAGCAAGGTGCTCCCCTCTTACTGAAGAAGAGTACAAAATAATGTCTAAAATCAATAACTAAGGGGGAATGAAATCCTAAAACCGTAGGAGAATCTCTAGACCACAACAAGAATTCAAATATGATATTTATGTTTAGCCAAGGCTATTTTCACTTTACTTTTTTTTGTAACTAAAACAAAACACCAGATTCCGGGCTGCAATCCCACAAGATAAAACCGGCATTGTTGCATTCACACGTTCAAACAGCAACAAAAGTTAATCTGCAGCTTTCCCACAATTCAAAGGAGCAGATTGTTATTATGGAGATAGGGCTATAAAGCATACACCATACAGTACAGTAAGCTGACAACATCCCTACCTCAGATGGCTAAAAACCTGAAGAAACATGCTGGTGTAAGACAACAGAAAACAAACAAAGCAAGCACATTTGTTTTGCTTAATAGCCCTTAAATAAAGGCACAGTTATCTCTTCACTACATTAAATGGAACCCCAGAGAGTCAAACGAGTTCACTTACGTCACCAAGTTCTTCACACGCTCCACAGGTAACAAATGGAGAATTTCAGAAGATTCTGCTAAACTAAGTAGCGTGCTCACAGCTTGGCAGGCCACAAACAAGCCTCCTGGAGCAAAGGGAATGGGAACAAACTATAGTTATTCATTCACATTGAATTCCTGTTTGTAAAGTGCCTTGGGATCCTCAAATGAGACATGCCACAGAAGTGTACAGCATTATAACGTAATTTCACATGCTATAGCCCACAATTGACATTTTTATTTCTAACGGCAACAATTCAACATTTACCACCACCCACGATGGAAGTTTAAGAGTAGAATTCTCATCTGAGCATCATGTCAGATCTCAGTCTTAAAACACTGCCATCCCTGAACATGCAGAACGCCCAGTTCGTGTCACTGACCTGGTCTACACTGGAGAGGGGTGGGGAAATCGATCTAAGTTACTCACCTTCAACTACGTGAATAACATAGCTGAAGTTGACATACTTAGATCTATTCCTAACTGCAGTGTCTTCATTGTGTAAGTCAATGGCTGACGCTCCCCCGTCGACTCCGCCTGCGCCTCTCACTCCAGCGGAGTACCGGAGTCGACAGGAGAGCGCTTGGCGGTCCATTTATTGGGTCTTCACTATACGTGATAATCGACCCCTGCTGGATCGATCATTCTGGAGGTAAGTGTAGAAGTCTGGGCACACGGGGAGAGCCCTATGTGAAGTCTGGGCACACGGGGAGAGCACAGTAGAAGTGTAGAAGTCTGGGCACATGGGGAGCGCTCTATGTGAAGTCTGGGCACACAGGGAGAGCATAGTACTGAAATTAAGCTCTGCTGTGTGGGTCTCAGAGAATTTTGCTCAACAAACGTTGCTTGGGAAACCAGAAAGAGCTGTCAAATTCATTATTGAAAGGAAAGGGGGGGGGGCAGAAGGGGGACACGATAATTGCACAAGCATCCATATATCCTTGCACCTGGGAAATGGAGGGTGGAATCTGAAAACCCATCTACATGATTCAGAGGCTCAATTCCTATTAAAATTAATTAGGCTTCATGTCCCCAAAATAACTCTGAAAATAGTTTCCTTGCTGTGCCCCTGCTTTAGAATTAGAGATTTTCTCTACCGCTCACTGGTCCACTCTCACCATAATCAACATCAAACTGCAGCCAAAATCCTCTCAGCCAAGAATGGGGAAGCACAGTTCCTGTCAATGCCACTCCTAAATTGGCCAGAAGGTTCACTCCCTTCCTTCTTCCCTTACAGAAGAGTCAGACTTACAATGGCACAAAGGACAGTTAAGCACCCAACTCTCACTGGAAATGAGTGGGAGTTGGGGAATCTAAGTCCTCTTTGGATCTTAGAAAATCTCCCCCATTTTGATTTGCTTTAATTCCCCAGCTACCTGGGGAGTCTCTCTTACCATTAGCCTGTGCAGGGAATTCCCTACAGAAATAAATGGGAAGCTCTCTCTCCATTTAAAAACAGAAACTGATGGCAAAATCAGGCTTTACATATCCATTTAGAATGTTGTCTTTCCCCCCCTTAAAGTAATCACAATAGATTAAAACAACTAGATACCACACAGAAAAAAGGGGTTAGGAAGGACAGGGGCTATTCCTGACACAGACTAAGTAATATTAGAGAAGAAAACCAGAATATAGTACACTACTTTGGATATTTCTATGTAGATTGATGGTAATTATAATGGATTTAATAGCCTATAAGAATACCTACTTCTTAAATAGTCCTTTTCATTCGCAGACCTCAAAGCCCTTTACTAAGGGAAGTTTAGATATTTTTTCATACTTCTCTAAGAAGCTGAATTTTTTAAACCACTCAGTGTTAGAATTTTGATGCATATTTCCAATTAAATCATAAGATTTCTCTGGGCAGTGGCTATAGAGAGGGCTACCAATTTGTTAATATGTGAAACTGTACATATAGGCAAGTTATCTAGTTTTAGAATTACTACCAAGACCCAGGATGTTGAGAGGAAAATTCCTGACCTGGAGTCAAAGACTGTGAACAATGTAGTCAAAATATAAAAATGTATCACTATCTTTTGCTATAAGCTTGACTTTAATAACCCAGCTTGGTTTAGTTTCTATTTCTTTTACTCCCTCTTCCTTTTCTTCACAATCTGTCTCTCAAATTCTATCTTTCTAAACATCTTGGTCACTCAGATTTTGAGTCTATACTTTTGTGGGCTCCTTGTCCAATTACGCATCTCTGGCATGACATTTACTTCACCATCTCATTATTACTATAGATGGCATTTGGTATATTATTTCCTGCATGTTATTTTTTCCATCTTGCCTTTCAAGTGTCATTGTGCTGCTTATTAAATCGGGATACAATGCAGTTATTAGTCATTGTTATGTCTTGTATCTCTACTACAATTGCAGACTTGTGTCTTTTTATGTACTAGTAAAAAGTTAATGAACAAGAGATGACTGTGACTGACCTTTGCGGAGCCTTCCTCTGTCTATAGCCAGGAAGAGAGATTCTAGAAAACTTGTAACTGGTAGCAGGATTTTTTCCTTGTCTATTGGTCTGCCAAAAATAAAAGTTTATTTCTTTGTTAAAGTCAGACATTTGATAACATTGGGTTCTCTCTCACCTTTCTCTTACGTTAAATATAGATTTCAAACAAGCTGATTAGTAGTAAACTATTTTGCTAATAATAGTTAAAAATAAAACTATTTTCACAACCAAAATCATATTACCAATTACAGTAAACCCTCGATTTAACGGACCCTGATTTAACGGACTTCGGATGCAACGGACAAAATTTCCGATGCATCCGAAATCCGTTATTGGGGGCTGCCGGCTCCCGCCGCAGGGAGCCGGCTGGGTTGACAGCTCCCCCCCGGCTCCCCGCAGTGGGGACCCCTGCGGGAGCTGTCAAACCCCCCCCCGCCCCTCCCGCCCGGCTCCCCGCAACGGGGAGCCGGGCGGGTGGGCTGACAGCTCCCGCCGGGCTTCCCGCTGCGGGGAGCCGGGCGGGAGCTGTCAACCCCCCCGCCCGGCTCCCCGCAACGGGGAGCCGGGCGGGGGGGGGGGCGTTTGAGAGCCCCCGCTCGGCTCCCCGCAGCGGGAAGCCGGGCGGGGGGTTTGACAGCTCCCGCCGGGCTTCCCGCTGCGGGGAGCCGGGCGGGAGCTGTCAACCCCCCCGCCCAGCTCCCCGCAACGGGGAGCCGGGCGGGGGGGGGGGGGGGCGTTTGAGAGCCCCCGCCCGGCTCCCCGCAGCGGGAAGCCGGGCGGGGGGTTTGACAGCTCCCGCCGGGCTTCCCGCTGGGGGGAGCTGAGCGGGAGCTGTCAACCCCCCCGCCCGGCTCCCCGCAACGGGGAGCCGGGCGGGGGGGCGTTTGAGAGCCTCCGCTCGGCTCCCCGCAGCGGGAAGCCGGGCGGGGGGTTTGACAGCTCCCGCCGGGCTTCCCGCTGGGGGGAGCCGGGCGGGAGCTGTCAACCCCCCCCGCCCGGCTCCCCGCAACGGGGAGCCGGGGGGGGAGGGGGGGGCGTTTGAGAACTCCCGCCCGGCTCCCCACAGCGGGAAGCCGGGCGGGGGGTTTGACAGCTCCCGCCGGGCTTCCCGCTGGGGGGAGCCGAGCGGGAGCTGTCAACCCCCCCGCCCGGCTCCTCGCAGCGGGGAGACGGACGGGGGGGGGGGTTGAGAGCCCCCGCTCGGCTCCCCGCAGCGGGAAGCCCGGCGGGAGCTGTCAACCCCCCCGCCCCTCTCCCCGCAGCGGGGAGCCCGGGCGGGGGGGAGGGGGTGGGGTGGGCTGGCTCCATATAATGGACTAATTCGGGCGGGGGGGGTGTCCGTTGTCACCCGAAAGTCCGTTATTTAATAATTTAAAAAAATTATTAAATAACGGACTTTCGGTTTTAACGGACACCCCCCCGCCCGAATTAGTCCGTTATATCGAGGTTTCACTGTATTACTTTCTAAGTCTTTCTTCCATTGCACTGACTGAGCATGTGTTCTCCCTAGGGACTGAAACAATGAAATTCTAAGGGCTCCGTTTCATGCCAGCAAATGTGACCTTCTGAACAGGAGAACAGGACACACGCATTCTGTTACCAGCTCTGCCACAGATCTTCTGGGCAACCATAGGCAAGTCACATCACAGCTCTGTGCCTCAGTTTCCCCACCTGTACAATGGGGGAAACAATACTTTCCCTTTCCTTTGCAAAAGCTTTGAATGGAGAGCGATACGTGAAAAACATCAGACATGAGCTAAGTAGTAGTATTACTCAGATACAAGACAACAGTAACAGAATGGTTAGCATCCTCACCTAACATGCGGAAGTACAATAAGGGCAGCCCAGGCATGTGAAAGATCAATAATCTCTTCATTTTCTGCTAAGTGGATTAGAGACAGAATATGATCCAACACTGGCACTTGTTTCCTTTCTCCATTTCTCTTACTCATCTTCTGTCTTGTATTGGATCTAAAAATAAAACCAAGCTTAATCGGTAACCTAGTTTAACAGCAGTAGTTGAACCTTTCTTCCTATAACATTTAAAATTAAGTTGTCTCCTTTTAGGAAAAGGCTAAGCTTTGCATTGACTTGGACAGTACACTTTTCGATAGGATCTTCAGTATTTCTATGGCACAAAGTACCACACAGTGATTTCTAATGTGCAAGGCAGGATACGCTCCATGAAATCTCAGCATCCAGACTGGATCCAGCGGAATCTGGGGCTTGCTCCTGTACTGTAAACATCATTATTCCATTGATTCTGCGAATATAAAGGAATGGTGTCTTTTTTGATGCTGCTCTGCATTCATTAAAGGGATTCCTCCATATTTCCAACACCGTTGTCAGACCTGCTCTACAGCAAGTGGTTCTCCAGCAGACTGATCCAGCCCTGGAAATTAAACCAACTCTTCTCCAAAACAGCAGCATATCCACCTGAATTTACAAATTGATCTAACTCCCAAGATGAAGTTAGTCACAAGGAAAGTTTTCCTTTTGATAACGAAGGGCCCTGCCATTTGCCCCGCTTGGCGAGCATGTAGCTGTGTTCTCCCAGGTGCAGAGCTAGGACTAATCTGACTACTTCTTCCTTGCTCCATGGGGGGTAAGTGACTGCAGCAGCCTGTTTTCTGGTGCAAGTTACTTTCCCCAGGTTGCTGGTTCCGCTGTACTGGTAAGTGTAAGGGGAGGGGGAGGTCGGGGACCCTTGGTTCCTCCCACTCCCCACCAATCTGCACCAGACGAGGAAGGAGTGTTGTGACCCAGTAGGGGGGATGCTCTCCTCTCGCCCCCTCTTTGGTCATCTGTGATGTGGGTAGCCCGTGCAGGGGAGAGCACTCATGACTGAATCCTTAATAATTGCAAAGGCTAATGGAGAGAGTTCACAATTACTGCAGAGAAGAATAAATGTTTATGAAATTTCAGGGAAATGAAGCTTGGGAATAATTCCCTCTTCTCCCCACAGGTAAAAATCAGCACTCTCCTGCAGATTTATTACGGGAAATGATGAACTATACAGAAATAGCTCCTGAAGGGAGAATCCTGCTTACACTTGAATACCATCTAAATGGAAACATGATTAAAGCAAAAATAGACTGTAGGAGCACGTTGAATTCATCCCAGCAGAATATTTAGTGTGACTGCTGCTGCTGTTGCTTCATAATCATTTCTGGTTATTTATATTGCAGTGCCATCCAGACATCCAATCGGGTTTGGGGCCCACATTCCTGAACAAAAATGTTTAGGAAGACATGGTCCCTACGCCCAAAGAGCTTAAAGATTGACATGCAAAAGACAAGCTGAGGAGAGAGAGATTCAATCAGATACAATTTGATCTGCTTCTTCCTGGTCTCTTGCCCCTGATATCTGTATTCTCTGGAGCAAAGAATACTAGGAAGCAAAAGTATTTCTATGTTATTTTGAGATGAGACAAAATCCTATACAAGGGACAAATATTAACCCCTCTCTGGGTTAAAAACGCAGCAAGTATTTAAATGCCCAGCTCTGTAGAAATTATTCCAAGTCCTCAAAAAAAGAGTGAACACTAGGTAAAGAGGCAGTTCTGAGGCCACTGTCAGTCTGCTTAGCAACACGACATTCCAAACCTTTCGAAAGACAGCTCTGAGGTAAATAGTGTCTGTGGAGCGTGAGGAGACTTACCCTATTGGTGGTTCTGTAAAAACCAGGGGATATTTTTCAAAAGCCATTGAGCCAACAGTGGGAGGTTCTGCTTTCTCCAGAATGAGTTTAGCCAAAATTGCCACGGCTTCATCCCTTGCTAGAACATCTTCTCCAGAGAAGCAGTCCTCAATGTACTCAAGAAAGCACGGGAGAAAATGCTGAAAGGAGATAGAAATGGACATTTGACATGCCTCCTCAATTCTGACCAAGCAAATCAGGGATTTGAGACACTGGTGCCAGCGAAGCAAAGCTTTTTGGCGCAGTACCAAGGTTTCTTCCAGTTTTGATGCATCTGATCACCCAGATACTGTGGCATTAGTACCAGGGTGCCCTTGAGGAACTAGTGATTTGACACAAAGACCCTGGCCTGTCCCAACTCTGGGCTCCTGACAGAGCTCAGGATTGCTCAGCTCAGCCCCTCACAGCATTCAGAGAATCTGCTCCCCTCAACTCCATGCCTCTCCTCAGAGCTCTAGGTCAGGGCTTCTCAAATTGGGGGTCACGAGCTCCCTTTCCATCCAGCAGCATTTTGGCGGACACAGCACTTCTCTGTGTCTCCGCCGAAAAGCCGCCGGGTGGAACACTTCTGGCATTTTGGCGGAGACACAGAGAAGCGCAACGTCCGCCGAAACCGGACGTGTTCTATTCAGCGGACATAGCCTGGGGCCGCAGCGCATGCCAAACTGCAAAAAGGGGTCTCGAACATAGGAAGTTTGAGAACCCCTGTTCTAGGCCATCATGCTCAGGCCCCACCCACCAGATATCCCTGGTTCTCCATGTCAGCCTTCCCCCCCCCACACACAGAAATTCTCCTCCCCCCCAATACAAATCCCAACCCCACATGTTCACACTTGTTCCCTCTCCCCACTTTCCTTCCATCATCACAGATCTGCTGCCCCATTCACTGCTTCTGCTTCTGAGTCATGGTGTCAAAGACCAGACCTCAGCTGAGGAAGCTGGCCAGCAACTTTTGGAGGAGCCACAGCTCGTTATGGTAGGAACCCTTTTTTATCCTCCCCATTTACTGTCTCTTTTACATTCAAAAGGAGGACGGGTTTAAACCGAGAGCCTTTGTACGTGCCTTGCAATTTCCCCTTCTCTCTGGGCTGTGCTATTTGTGTAAAAAGAATCTGGGAAGAGGTGAGAGAGACACCCTGAAATCCCCAGACTACGGATACCTCCATCCCCTGTTAACTAATCTACCATGAAAAAGTCACTAATACCAGAGACAAGGTACTGGCGAGCATGTGTTGGGGGTAGGGATTGAAGGTGTGCAACCACAAGGGACATTCAGCTCCTGTTAGATGCAGAGCTGCAAGACAACACTAACTACAGACTCCTTGACTCCTGTACCAGGTCTTCCCCCTTCAGTAACCCAGCAGGAATCCCCTGATCTGTGTTATGTGGGAGTTCAAATCAGATAATGACAATGGTCCCTTCTGGTGCTTAAAAAAATCTCTGAAACTGTAAAGAAAAGAGATTTTTTGCATTGCCATTTTCATTCTTCTGCCCCTTTCACTCCCATCAGGTCACATCCAAGACACAGAAGATGAAAAGTTCAAATATATGTCAAATAAAAATGAGTCATCATAGGACACAGATATATTATGAACTAGCGAAAATACCCGGCGTTGCTCGGGTCAGTCGGAGGTGGGGAGGGGGCAGACAGCTGAGCGAGTGCGCGGTCTGTTGGAGGGGGCAGAGAGCAAACCTGACACCCCCACCTCACCCCCCCGACCAAACCTGACACCCCCACCGCACTTACCCTTCGACCAACCCCGACTCACATTTTCACCCCCCCAAACCCAACACCCTGTCTCCCCCCACCAACCCCAACACCCCCTGACCAACACCCACACCTCACCCCCCGTAGACCAAACCTGACACACCCACCTCACTTTCCCCCCCAACCAAACCCGACACCCCTACCTACCACCACAAACAAACCCGACACCCACACCTCACTTACCCCTCGACCAACCCTGACCCCCTCCTCACCCCCCCAACCAAACCCAACACCTTATCCCCCCACCAAGCCCAACACCCCCTGACCAACCCCAACACCCACACCTCACCCCTCACCCACCCCGACACCTTCCCACCCCCCCAGACCAAACCCAACACCCCCCGCTCACCCCCCCCTAACCAAACCCGACACCCCCACCTCACCCCCCGACCAAACCCGACACCCCCCAACTCGGGTCCATCGGAGGTGGGGAGGGGGCAGAGAGCTGAGCGAGTGCGGGGTCCGTTGGAGGGGCAGAGAGCTGAGGGATTCCGGGGTCCGTTGGAGGGGGGAGGGGGCAGAGAGCTGAGCGAGTGCGGTGTCCGTTGGAGGGGGTATTATGACATCATAACTATGTCACAGAGAACAGCAGCTGCCCAGCTGATGTGATTGGCCTTTAAAGAATTTCACCCCTGGGGGGCGTCAGAGGTGAGATTTGAAAAATTTTCGACTCTTACCCTGATTAGGACCCCAAGACCTATAACTGTACCAAATTTCAAGTCTCTAGCTCAAACGGTGTGGAAGGAGTAAGCGCAAATACATACACGCATACATACACGCATGCATACACCATTTGACTTTTATATACCGTATATAGATTTGCCAAGTGTAATGGCGTTCCTATGGTCAGCAGTCAGAACAACTCTCCATCAGACTCATTTTTCCCACCCAGAAACCAAAACTCCTCCACTGATCAGCTGACTACAAAATAAATAAATGAATGAAAACGTCACCTACCTGCTCAAACTGATTCATTGAAAACACTGTTTGAGAGAAATCCAAAAGGAGGCGCCTTTCAAACCCACTTCCAAATACCTGTAAAATGCAAATGAAGGGTTAGAAGAGCATTAAGCAACAAATAAGCTTTATTTTTTCATGAAGGGAATTGAGACAGATGACCTATATTCCTCCAGGGTACACAGTGTTTCTTAGTGCTGAAAGGAGTTACATATTAATACCTACCCCTGTCCTGACCCTGCAAACACTTACACACATAGGTAACTCCAATGTACATTAGTAGCTCCATCGAGTAATGGGATTACTCACATAGATGGGGTGCAGGTCTTATGGGAAGAACTTGACACATTTGCCAGGGTTGACAGGCAGAGAATTACTACTACTAAACAAAAGATCAACACCAAAGACCGGACAGACTTAACTCCTCCAGCCTTATTTCACTATTGTGAAAACATTTTTTGGTTACATCCTTTGCAAGAAATACAAGAGCTGTGCCTCCATTGCTTTGTTTAGCTCTGCAAATCTATTTTTCCTATAGCACAACTAGTTGCCCATATTAATTATACCATAAAGATGTACAGTAACACATGAAAACTGAAATGTCCAAAATAAATACTGCCATCTCACATACACCTCAATCAACAGAACAGATTAAAAATAAGCAAACACTATCAAAGCAGCATTGGGTTTGGGTCCAGCGGCAGCAGCAATGGTGCTAAAATATACCTGTAACCTACTTTAAAAAATACTGCCAGGATTGCCAAAGGGCCTGATAAAAAGGCCCCTGAAGTCAAAAGGCAGCACCATCTCGTGGACAGGTCACCAAGCTGGGAGTCAGGGGACCCGGGTTCTAATCCCAGCTTTACCACTGAGCTGCTGTACAACCTTGGGTAAATCACTTCACTTCTGTTTCCTTTCCCGTTCCCTGCCTCCTTAGACAGGGACTGTTGCTCACAGTGGGTTTTTACAGGGCCTGGCATAATGGGACTTCAATCTCAGTTAGCCCCTCTAGGCACTACTGTCATACAAATAAACGATCAGCCCCTAAATCACCATATGCTGCAGCAGTGAATGGCTTGTACTTCATCTGCACAAAAAAGATGAGAGTAGCCCTGAGTAACACATTTCCGAGAACATAAGTTCCATGTGTGGCAATCAGCTCAATCGAGAGAGACTGATCTGTGGCTCTTCCTTTGCAAAATGCACTGCATTACCTTCTCAATGGTTTCCTTGGTCACAACATCTGGCAGGAAAACATTTTTGGACAGCAGCAAAACAGAAATGGTTTTAAGCAGGGTCTTACAGCAAGGTGCTGAGAGATCAGGTGTTTGTAATATTCTGGCCAATGTCTGAGGAATGAGAGAGAAAGGCAACGTCACAAGAACCGCAGGACAATGATTCCTCCCAGCCATGCCAGAGGGGATGAGTACCCCTATGGAAATGCTCTTTCACAGCTGCCCAGGCTGCTGCCTTCTCCACAGCACCATAGTTCCTTCAGGAACCATGACCTCCATGGTCCCCAGCAGCAATTGTCCATGACTACTTCTCCTCCTCCCCTGCTCTCAGTGGAGGATTCATTCAGAGAAGGACACTCATAAGATCACAATGGCAGAGTCAGCATTATATTATACAGGAGGATTCCCATAGATCTGCTGGGGTGGCTCCCAAAGGTTGCCAAACGGACTTTACCCAAACGCAACTTCTAAACCTCAGCACACCCCCACAGCCACAGAAAACAGGTGAAAATACTGCAGATGCTCTGGCTTCCCACCCTCCACCTCTTTGCACAGTAGCCAAAAGGAGGGTCTGACCCACCTTACAAACTGCTTCAGGTTGAGAGATTTTGGACCCATTTGCATGTTCTGCTAGGACCAAATACACTTGCAATATCCTTTCAATCTGTTCTGAGCTTTCGCAGCAGTTGGCCTTCGTTATTTTCTCCTGCAATTCTAACACTGCATCCTGCAAGAGACAGTTTCACATGAATGATTAGATCCTGTTATGGATAACGCTAAGCTGAAGCAATTCTGGTAAGAGCATGTTCCACTGGCTGATAAACTATTGCTAGCTTTCTTATTCTGATCCAACAAATTAACCTTTCTAGGAAAGGAGAAATATAGCCAATGGTTCCAGTAATCAATCCAACAATGAACATCTGACATCTCTTGGATGGAGACAAATGTCTTGCAAGGTGAAGTGCTCCTTCACAGAAGGCTGACAGATTGCATAGCAAAGAAACAGGAGAAGAAACAAATACCTTGTGCTTAGCTACGTGTGAACACTTGGAGCCAGATTCTGAGCACAATGGATCACAGTGACTCCACTGACTCCTGAGGTGAAATCATGATTCTATTGAAGTCAGTGGGAGTTTTGAAACTGATTTCAATGGGGCCATGACTTCACCCTTGTTGTATGCTAGTGCAAGATCAGAAATCTAGTCCAGGGAATGCAAAAGAACTCATTACTTAAAACAACTCCTAAGAGTGGAAGGTGAAGAACTGCTATTATACTGGTTGGGGTGGGAAGAGAGGATGAGAAGGATTTTCACTGGCAGCTAAAACCATGGCAGGAAAGTTACCTTCCCCAAATCCCACCCCAAACTGCACAGCATAAATGCACCAGTCCAACAACCATCAAGCTCTCGGTCCCCACAGATGAAAGGCCAGGCTTTCCTCCTCAATGTGACATTTATTTTAATGTTCCCACTGCAGAAAAAACACACACCACACCCCTTTCTTTTAACACACACAAAACGTTATTCTTGGGGGGAGAAGGGGTGTCATCTTTTTTTCAGCTTCTTGGCAATGAAAACTTACTTCTAAACATTTGAAAAGAACCTCAAAATGCTCCTTGTAGATATGCTCTGCAGCCGATTTTGCCATATGTTTGAAAGCTTTTCCAACAACAATCCAGGGGAGTTTAGCATCAATCTCAGTAACGGGTCCCAGCTTTTTCAGAATGAACTTTATAGCCTGTGGAAGGAAAAGGCCTGTTGTGTCTTCATGCTTAGAAAAGAGACCAAAAAATTCTAAAACCCATTAGCTTCAGAATTTGTTTTTTTTTAAATGACAAGTTGATGCTTTTTAAAATATTATGGGGATTTGAATCTCCTATAAAATTGTCCTTTTTTGCCCCGTACTGAAGTTAATATTTAAATCCAAAATTGTTTTATAGCCTCTAAATAAATCCACAGAAATGCATGTTATCACTTAATGCAATCATTTCAACAAACAAATATTGCTCAGGAATAACTAAACGCAAAAACTTGAAAAACCACCTTTAAAGCGATATCATTATATGTATTACCTTTCAATAAACAACACAATTTACATCCAAAATCCACTGAGGCAAACAGAAAGACACCTATTGCTTTCAAGGAGTGCAATATCAGGCTCTAATATAGCAAGGTCCCGTATTAGGTACTTTAAAACTCTGTCCTTTTCTGGTTGGTTTATGCGCTCAGGCTATTTACCTTCTCTGCACAGGAGTGAAACATGTTCCTAACCCCCTTGCACATCTCAAAGAGTAATTGTCCCACTCCTTCTACTTTTTCTGGGTGCTCTCCCAGGTCAAGAAACATTATATTGAAGAGTGCATCTTGATCAGAAACCTACAAAACAAAATCCACAGAGAAAAAGTTATCTTCAGTTCAAACCTATCAAATGGAAAGAAATCATTAAATGACCCGAGAGTGCCGTCTTACTCCTCTACTCCACCCTCCAACAATTCACCCCTTTTCTCTCTACAACAACAGAATGGAGAGGAAGGGTCGGATCCTCAGCTGGTGTCGCTCAGTGTAGTTCCACTAACAATGCCCATTAAAATCAATGGGACTTAAGCACATGCTGAAGAGCTTTGCTGAACAAGGATGGGATTACTCACATGATTAATGTGAAGTACATGCAAAATGCTTTGCTGAACTGAGACTATAATGAGATGTCACACTGAATAAGGAGTAGTAAACTGGTCACTGGAACACTAAGGACTATACTAGGGTCTAAGAAGAGGACTGGACCATGTTAAGTCAGAATTCTGTAATTAAATACTCTATCTGATACTGCAAACAGACAGGAGAACGCTGCTTGAATTTCTGCCCGAGATTTTCACAATACTCAGGTTTTTTGGTGCCCAACCTGTGGCCCGTTAAAAGGGCCTCAATTGTAGGGATTGGGAACCAGCACTTTCTGAAAATCAGGCTCCATTAAGGTGTCTCAGGTTGGGTGTCCAAAATTCAAGATAGCCAAATTCACCAGTCATGTGAGAGAATCCTGGCTTCTGCACATATTGGCTTAATCAACACCAAATGGCTCTACATTCTATTCCCATCTCCACCAAAATGATGGCAGTTTAGTGTTGATTAATTTGGCTAGAAAAATTATGTACTCAGATTTTCTGTGCTCAAATTTTAAACAATGCAATAAAAAGTCTCAAACCATTATTTTAAAAATGCATTGACCCAAGGTGAAGTATAAAAAACTAAGGGCCCAATCCAGCCAGTCCAACAGAGCTCCTTTCTCCTTATCAGAGATTCCACAGAAATGTTCAAAAGGTGACCATGAGCACTTCAGTTTCACTGCGCTTAAAAAAAATCCATCCATATTACATATATAGCCTGTGAGGTGATGAACACATTCTGTTCCGGCCATGCTACAAAGTCTCCTATAAAACCTTTGTGTCTGCATAAACCAAACCAAACCCCTCAGAATAGATAGAAGGCTAGTTTTGTGTTTTGTTAGCCTCTTTTTTCTCTAGAGGGCACTCATTGTCATTACACACTACAGCTTTGTTCAATATTGGTTAGCCTGAAGTCAAGAGACCACGTAGAAGGTTGTTAAAGTCATTTCAGTAACACATCACCTACCTTCCTCATTAGAAAGGTGAAGCTTTCGGCGGCAAAATTTCTGATGTGGGGTTTGTGGTGTGCCAACAAGGTACTGTATAAACTACAAATACAACAGGCAATTAAAACCACTCAACTCACACTCAGCCAGAAAGAACTCATCAATAATTACTTTGTTAAAAAGACAATTAATTCTGAAGAGTAAGAGGCATTTACATTAAAATATAATCTAGTGACTGCAGACCAATAAAACGTACCTATATATATTGGCCATATCCTTCACCATCATTCTCCAAAGGTATTTGTAAAGGTAGGAAAGAGCGGTAAAAGCCCATTCTAGCAGCTCTGTGTCTTTGGTATTCAGTAACTTGGTGATGGTCAGAAAAAAGTCTTGAAAGTGAGGGTAGAAGTCTCTCTGGAGATCTCGAGCCAGCTGTACCACGAGGCTAGATTTCAAACAAACAAACATCTATGTTTATATGTTTAAAATGCCAAACACCTAAAGAAACTATAGCTCACTGCCTGATTGTGCAACTATACTGCAAATTCACACGGCTCTAGTAGGTGTACAGTATGCAGATTCACTGGTAGTAAAGGTGTCACTGTCTCTTATGTGAACACCACACATGATGTTAGCTTGAATGAAAGGGGTTTTTGTACTGAAAACAAACCAACCAAATAACCTCAAATAATTTTATGTTTAGGTGACATTAAGAGTGAGACTCAAAACCAAGAGCAGCCTGAACACATCAGTGACACGATATGCTTCTTGGGTTGTTGTAAAGATCTGTTTGGTTATATTCTAGAAGTATTTTTGAAAGTAAACCTTAGAACTAGAATGCTACTATAAAAGAGACAGAAATATCACCGGTATGACTCTCTCTCAGTAACATGCGTGCAGTGCAATTCTTTCTTCAGTGATAACAAGGACACGTACACAATGTTTTTGACGCGTTTTCCACACTTTTCACCCTACAGCAACACAAAAGCACTGAGTTTATTTTACAGTGTGTACTTACTCCAAAAGGGGCTCATACCCAAGACTGTTTTTGACTTGCAGATGAGTCTTCAAGCTCTGCACTATGGCATCCTGATAATACACCAGCTGGTTGAATGACTGGCATTTGCCGGCCACTTCTTTGTAGAATTCCACTGTGGAAAAAACAAAGGAACACTTAAAAACTGTGCCCCAGTTGTTGGTAAACAGAAAGGACTTTGAAGACAAGAACAGCTCCTCTAGAGCCCAATCCAAAACCCACTGAAGTTGATGGAAAGATTCTCAGTGATTTCAATGATCTTTGAATTACCCTAATCCCCCTGCGTTAGAATATAGGTCAGGGGTGGGCAAACTTTTTGGCTCAAGGGCCACATCTGGGTATGGAAATTGTATGATGGGCCATGAATGCTCACAGAACTGGGGTTGGGGTGCAGGAGGGGGTGAGGGCTCTGGCTGTGAGTGTGGACTCCTGGGTGTGGCTGGGGATGAGGGATTTGGGGAGTAGGGGGATGAGGGATTTGGGACTGAGGGGTTCAGAAGGCAGGAGGGGGGATCAGGGCAGGGGTATAGGTGGGGGTCCTCAGCTGGTGTCGCTCAGGGGGGTGGCTCAGGGGTGCATGCTCTGGGCAGCACTTACCTTAAGGAACTTCTTGAAGCAGCAGCATGTCCCCCCTCTGGCTCCTATGTGGAAACACCACCAGGCAGCTTTGCTGCATGCTGCCCTGTCCACAGGTGCCGCCCCTGCAGCTCCCTTTGGCCACGATTCCTTGGGTGTGGGCAGCATTTAGAGTGGAGCCCCCTGGCTGTTCCTTTTTATAGGAGCCAGGGTGGGGATATGCCACTGCTTCCAGGAGCTGCACGGAGTGGCCCCCAACCTTGCTCCCCATCCGGAGCAGGGCACACCCCAGACCCCGCTCCTCAGCCGGTGTTCAAGGGCCAGATTATAATGGCTGGTGGGCCAGATACGGCCTGTGGGCTGTAGTTTTCCCACCCTGATACAGGTATTCTAGATAAATAAATTTAACCTTGTAAAGCATGACTCATTATGCAAGCAAAGAGTACAAATGAATTACAAACTATTTACTATAAAGAGATACCAAAGTGCTGTGTGAGGTTCAGGTCTCTCCATTTCTGCAGTCCTTCATAAAAGTAGGTTTCAACCTCCTGTCAGAAATCAAGACGATGCATTAGCCAAACAGCCCTAAATAAAAACTATTCTTTTAATGTAAATATTAGATAGAAGGCTCAGTAGATGAAGCACGATCAAATGCCTCAAGTATTCATTTGAGAGATATTTAAAGAAATGCTGATGACTTCACTTTAGAACAGTATCAGTTACTGAAAAACATTTAATGCTTAAAATATATGGCCAGATAATGTGAAGTGCAAAGCCATATAAACTCCTGAATGTTTTATCATCAGACAGTATCTTTAAAAAATAACACTATTGATCTGTACAAAACATACTTTGAGATTTTATTGCAATTTCACAATGTATAAATTAATTAAATCCATGATCCCGCAACTTACATAAGTGCTTACATAGAATACTGTAAATTAGTCCCATTAAAATCAATGGAGGTATCCACTGTGTATAAAATTAACGAGATTCTCCTCTTTGCGGGATTAGGACCTCACTTGATTCATTGTTTTTCTTCCCTTACAAAGAAATCTGAAACACTGACTTTCAATGAGACTTAGGCTCCTAAATGCTTGTCTCTTTTGAAAATGGGACTTAACTGTCTAATTGGAGCAATGCCTAAATACCTTTAGAAAATCTGAACTTTGGTGAATATACATTCCTAAAGTGCTCTGAGATCCTCAGTCAAAAGATGTTATAGAATTGTCAAATTATTATATTATTCTCACCTCAGCATAGCTCCCAGTCCTGTCAATCCGATGAATAATATCAATATTAACATTGCCTAAGCGTTCGGAGAAGTTGAGAAACTGAAACAACAAAAACTAAAGTCAAATGTTTCCTTTGCTGTTTATTTCATAATCATCCCTTTTAAATGAGTCTGAATGACATGCACTATATAACTGAAGGCACTGTTTTTAAAGGAAACACTGTCAGATAGTTCAGGTTGTGTAAATAAAGCTGTTTACATATATACACATACATACAGAGAGAGAGAGAAAGAGATTCTGGTTTTATGTCAATGAAATCAGTCTTTTGTTTGTTTGCTTTTTTAATTGAGGGAGTATCTGCCTGTGGTGTTTACAGCCAAACAGTGCAGCACCCCTTAATGCAGGAGAACAAAAACAAAGACCTAAAGCAGACACCTGAGTTTCATTTTCTAAGACTTTGAGACACAGCTGTGCTGTTACAGCCGTGCTGCTAGAAGGCACTAGTGTAGCTGCTGTATGTCGGCAGGAGAGAACTCTCCTGCAGACAAAAAACTTCCACCCTCTGTGAGCGGCAGCGGTGTTGTCAGCAGGAGCTCTCTGACAAAGCGCTGTTCACACAGGCGCTTTTCATCGGTAAAACTTTTGTTGTCCGGTGTGTGTGTGTCTTTTTTAACACCCTGAACAAAAGTTTTGCCGACAAGGTGCAGGTGTAGACAAAGCCTAATTGGGGTGAAGCACAATTAAGTAAGCTAAGAGCATAAATGGGAAGGGGGGGTAAACATTAGATTTTAAAAATGATTAGTTTTCAGTGCATAGCTGCTCTAACACATATCACAGAGCGGGGTGACCAAACCATGGCTCACAAGACACGGGCAGCTCTTTTACAGTTAAAATGTGGCTCACGAAACCCCCATTCCCCCACTTCCCTCATTCTCTGCCAACCAGATGGGAGAGGGAAGAAGCTTCGTCCTTCTCCCCTGTGGTGGGGTGGTGCTAGGGCAGGGTTGGGGGGCCCACGAGCTCAGGCCGGACAGGCGTGCCACGGGTCCCCACACTCCTGGCCAGGCCCGCCCCATGCTTCTGGGCCAGGGGCTGGGGCGGTCGCTGGGAGCCGCGGGTCCCCACGCTCCCCAGCCCTGAAATACCAGCATGTGAATCCTGAAGAAGCTGTAAGAATTCATATTGATGTTCAGACAAAGAAGTCTGTAGCGATTCATTGGGGAACATTTGCTTTAGCAAATGAGTATTACTTGGATCCTCCAGTTAAACTGAATGAAGCCCTTGAAAGTTATGGCTTGAAACCTGAGGATTTCTTTGTCTTGCACCATGGAAAATCACGAGACTTGAATAGAAGTGATGGATTTGAATAATTAAAAAAATTCTTTGAGCCTTGTTTTGATTTGTAATAGGAAATAATGACAAGATTGATCATTTCATTACATTATGCTTTATGAAGCTTTCTAAAAACCAGATGGGAGAGGGAAGAAGCTTCGTCCTTCTCCCCTGTGGTGGGGTGGTGCTAGGGCAGGGTTGGGGGGCCCACGAGCTCAGGCCGGACAGGCGTGCCACGGGTCCCCGCACTCCTGGTGGGGTGGTGGGGTCCTGTCCTCCCTTGGCGGGCCCAGCAGCACAAGCCGCTCAGCCCCGTGCTCCCTGGTCAGGGGCCGGGTGGAGTGGAAGCTGCAGGTCCCCACACTCTGGGGGGGTAGGGAGGGGGGCTTGGCTGATTGCGGGGAACCGCAGGGGCCCTGCGCTCCCTGGCCGGGGGCTGGGTGGAGGCACACCTGGGTGATTAAGGTAAGCAGGGGGTGGGGTGGGGGGTTAGGTGGTGGAGTGCCTAGGGTGGGGGCAGTCAGGGAAGAAAGCAGAGGGGCTTAGATGGGGGGTTAGGTGGTTAGGGTGGGGGGATCTCAGGAGGGGGCAGTCAGGGAACAAAGAACGGGGGGATTAGATAAGGGGTGGTGTTCTGGGGCAGCACTTAAGAGTGTGGGTGGGGTCTCCAGAGGGGATGATCATGCCCCTCGGGCCAAAAAGTTTGCTCACCCCCATGCTAGGGGCTTTTGCCCAGCAGGTAGGGGACGGTCTAGGGGTGTCAGCTCTACAGGAGGCACCTGCAGGGGGCTTGGGGCTTCAGCCCTGCTCTTGCTGAAGCCCCGAGCCCCGGAAGGTGCCTTTCGTGGGGCTGAAGCCCCTATCCCCACCATCCTGGCAGGTGCGCCCAGCTCTTGAACTTCTGAAGATTATCGTCTGCAGCTCAGAGGGTCAGTATGTTTGCCCACCCTTACCATAGAGCTTAATCCTTGCTTTAAGTAATGCCCATGCAGTGGCCCATTGTCTTCAATGGATGGGTAGAGATAGGGTAGGTGGAGGAAGAAAGGGGGTGTGCACACAAGTGCCAGTTAGCTTGCATGAGCACAATGAAAGATTAACACTCTCTGAAGTTTTATAACTAACAAGAACTTTCAAAAAAGATATATTATCTTCATATTCATAATTGTCTTCAGTTATCAAAACATTACTCATCTACAGGTGTCTATAAAAATACTAATGACTGAGCGAACACTAGTTATATTTCAGTATAAGGAGTCTTTCCAAAACAAGAATCAGAGAGGTACCCGTGTTAGTCTGGAATAGCAGAGGTAACAAAGAGTCCTGTGGCACCTTAAAGACTAAGTATTGGAGCATAAGCTTTCGTGGGTTAATACCCACTTCCTTGGATGCAAGCAGTGTCGGATGCAAGCTACAATTCATTTGCAAATTTAACACAATCAATCTGGGACTGAACAAAGACCTTGAGTGGCTTGCTAATTACAAAAATAGCTTCTCCTCCCTCCGAGTTCACACCTTCAATTCAGCTGTTAGAAGAATACCTCACCTCCCTGGTTTGAGATAACAAGCTGGTTCAGCATGATTGGCCTAACCTTGTTACCTCCTACCTGATTCTTGACTATTTATCTATACCTGTCCTTGGACACTTCCACACACTTCCCAGATTGATTGTGTTAAATTTGCAAATGAATTGTAGCTTGCATCCCACGAAGTGGGTATTAGCCCACGAAAGCTTATGCTCCAATACTTTAGTCAGTCTTTAAGGTGCCACAGGACTCTTTGTTACCTTTCCAAAACAAAGAATTACAGCAAATATTTTGCACCATTCAACTAAACATTGTTTTAAACAGACACTATTTGGATTTATTTTAAAACGTAATTTCTGACTGAGTAGTCTTTAAACAACATGCCCTCAATTAGTTTTTTGTAAATGCCTTTCTAAAATATTTTATTGGGGTTTTTCTCATCCTACCCTGTCAATCTAGACTTTTTTCAGCAAGCGGGGGCACATTAACTGACTTGGGAAACAGTGAAAATAACTACATGCGAAATGTCGTCAAATACACACAGTAAACAAACTAGAAAAATGGGAGAACTTTTTTTATTTTTGCTATCTCCTTTCAGTTATACCAGTGTTGAGTAGTACTTGTAAATATAGCAGGTACAAAACTGCCAGACAAAAATATAATAAATGAGTTAATGCTGTCTCTTTAAACATCACTTAGAAGCCTTTATTGGGGGGTATTCACGTTAAAGGGATTATAAGGGCTATTACATATTCCTGCAACCTCCCCCCCCCCCCCCAGCAAAATACAAGGTTTGCTATACCAGTATAGAAAGATGTATCTGAAAGGTTTCCTAGGGCCAAATCATGCCCTATAGCAGAAAAACATACAGGAGAGAAAAATGTTATTGGCACATGCAGAGCGTATTATCTAGGCAGGATGCTCTAATCATGGAGATATCCCAAAACCTAGAAAGAAATCATTGAGACTCATAACATCAGATCAGACGGGCCTGTAGTGAATAGCAGAGGATCAAATGAACTGAAACTCACTCTAAGAGGTTCAGGAATAGGGATCGGGGTAATATCTGGACTCTGAGCAGAATAATCATGTGAACAGGGCGATTAGATTATAACCACTTCACAACTGTGTCTTCAGGGCCCAGCACCTTCAAAGAATAACTGGGGAGCCCAAAACAGCAACGGGGGGGGGGGGGTGGAGGAAGAGGAGGACTCGGAGCCACCCCCGAGACGTCTGTTCCCAGCCCGGGGACAGGTCGTTAACCCGCTTCGTGTGCTGCACCCCCAGGGCAGCGCTCGGGAAGGAGGGGGCGGCCCCACTCCCCGGGGCTGTGTCCGATGACCGGACGTCTCCACCGTGGCTCTGCCGAGGGCTCAGGCGGGGCCGCCTCTCACCCACCCGGGCCGGCCACTCACCCACCCGGGCCGCCACTCACCCTGTGCGTGCAGGATTTGGACGTCATGGCTCCGAGCCGGGACCTGCTCCGCGGGGCGCCGGGACCCGAACACACGTGCGGCCTAGCTACTGGGCGCCGCCATCTTAGCCGGGGGGCGTGGCCTGGAGGTGGACACACCGGAAGCTGCTGCTGCCAAGCCGCGTGTGCGCCGGGCGGGGCGGGGCAGGCGCTGGGGGCGGGGCGCCCTGCGGCTCCGCCTCGATCCTGCAAAGGTGCTTCCCTGGCGACTCCTGCCCGCTGCGCGCTCCACCCCCCGAGTCCCCTCCCCCCCCGCGGGGCGGAGCTGCTGGCGGCTGGGCTGGTGCCGGATTCACTGGCAGCGCCACGCGCACTGGCCAGGCCAGATGCGCCAGGACTTGAACTGGGCCTAGCCCCAAGTCGAAGCTATCTTGAAAAATACCCGTGCGGCCCTGTCTTGTGCCAGCCTCGCCCCCATGCTGAGCTCCAGTGCCGGGGTGCTCCTGGTTTTCCGCCGCATCTCCATGTCCCTGCAAGTTTCTTAATAGCCGCAGTGCAAATTGACCATTTGTCCGAGAGTCAGCAGCGCTGTCGACCTAGTTGCACCCACGAGGGTCGTTACATTGACCTAACACAGTGCTCAGGAAATTTTCACAGCCCTGAGCAACGTACCTGGGTCAATTAAGTGTAGACCAGGCCTTTGAGAGGCAAATACCATGGAACTTCAGTTACGAACACCTCGGGAATGGAGGTTGTTCCTAACTTGGAAATGTTCAAAATCCTGAACAAAGCATTATGTCAAGAATGAGAGAGGTAACCGTGTTAGTCTGGAATTGCAGACGTGACAAAGAGTCCTGTGGCACCTTAAAGACTAACTAAAGCATTATGCACTGCTTGCATCCGACGAAGTGGGTATTAGCCCACAAAAGCTTATGCTTCAATACTTTAGTTAGTCTTTAAGGTGCCACAGGACTCTTTGTTACTTCTGCTATTCCAGGCTAACACGGCTACCTCTCTGATTCTTAAAGCATTATGGTTGTTCTTTCCGAAGCAGTGGTGTCCAATACGTTTGCTACTAGCCACATGTGGCTAATAGGCTATTGAATTGTGGCTAATACATGTGGCTTTTTTATAATCTGACTTAATTTGGCTCTATTGTAATGTGGCTAATAAGAAAAATTCAAAACCGCAAGTGTGGCTAGCATCGAATTTCTATTGGATAGTGCTGTTCTAAAGTTTACAACTGAACATTGACTGAATACAGCTTTGAACTTTACTGGGCAGAAGAAAAATGCTGCTTTCCCTTTATTTTATTTTTTAGTATTTTGTGTTTAACACAATTACTGTCCTCTATTGCCTTTTTTTGGGGGGTGGGGGGTCCCTGATGCTGCCTAATCACGTACTTCTGGTTCCAAATTACACGTGTGGTTGAATGGTCACTCAGTTCATAACTCTGGTGTTCGTATTTCTGACAGAACAGCACAGGCTTATGCTTGGTTATAGAAGGTCATCTTTGTAATCAATAAGGACTGGAAATTTGGGTTGTTTTTTTGTTTTGTTTTAAATAAAAAAATAAGTTCATGTACTCATCCTGGGCATGTGGATTTTTCAAGCCCTCAATATATATATACACCCACTACAACGTAATAAGTTTTAGTGGGATAGTTAATTGATAAGCACACCTACTATATTTACTCTGTACAGTTTTAGTGAAGATAAAGTTTATTTCTATCCATCTTAGGTACTTATATAGCCCCCATAGTTATGGTATTTGAATACCTCAATATATTTAACATTGATCCTCACAGCACCCCTGAGAAGTGCTATTATCCTCATTTTACAGATGGGGAACTGAGGTGTAGATAGGTTAAGTGACTTACCAAAGGTTGCAAAGGAAGCCTGTGGTGGAGCAGGGACTTAACCCAGGTCTCTCTAAGACTAGTGCCCTAACCACTGGCCCTCTCTATATAGGTATCTTGGTCCTTGGTCATCTGAAATAATATAATGGTGCTGCTAAAAGTAGCTACCAAATAAAAGCAGGTGTTTTAATGTTAGACTCCTTTGTATGTGTATGTATCCCATGTTTGACACTGTTATGCTATTTGTATAATAGTATTTACCTTGCATTTTTGCTTCCCATTAAAGAGCAGTGAAGAAGAAAGAAAGGAACGACACTGCTGAAACACCCACTCTATATGGCAGCCTGCCACCACACCAGAAATGTACAACAGTGCAAGACTGACACACTGAATATTGCATTCCTTCTCCTAACCTCCTCCAGTGTGAAACCTTTCCTACATCTAGATATTTGGGATATTAACTTGGGCTGCACTAGTACACTGTGCCATGCTAATAAATGTCTGGAAATTGCTGAGATAGATGTGCTAAAACACCCCATCGCTCCCAAAACATAACAACCTCCCCCCCCCCCAACTCATTGAGGAAGGCAATTGAGTCCTGTGGATAGCGCTCTGGAATTTGTGTTCTTAGTCCCAGCTTGGACATTAGCTTGCTGTGTAACTTTGCACAAGTCGCTTCACTTCTCAGTACCTCTGTTTCCTTACCCTCCCTCTCCAACTGGGAGGAAAGATGGTCCGGTGGCTAGACTGTAAGCCTGGAATTTGAGAGCCAGGGGTTCCCTTCCCACAGACTTCCTGTGTGCCTCAGATGCCAATATATAAAGTGGGGTTTATTATCATAAATATTTATTACAGAAATGACTAAGATTACATTTGCATTATGAGCTGGATGTGATTCCCCTGCCTGTCTACACCTATTCACAGTAGCTCTCATCCAGCTAGCACGAGTATAAATAGAGCAGCTGAGGTAGTGGCAGCAGAAGCATAGCTTAGCCATGCTGAGCACATAGCCATCAGCTTCAGAAAGGCTTAGCCATGTCTCCACTGCCATTACCAGTGCTACCGCAGCTACACTGCTATTTATACTTGTGCTGCCTCCATCAGAGTTAGAGTGAATATGTGCACACAAGCAGGAGAATCACACTCCTAGTTCGTCATGTAGATGTACCCTATGGGCCAATCAAAAATGGGGCTCCGTTGTGCTAGGCACTGTACAGCAAATCACTGCCTCAGATAGCTTACAGTCTAAATCATGCCCTATTGTGTGGATAAAGACGTTAAAGAGAGCTCAGATAATGTGTAATAGGGGCCATATACATACCTGAGATAGAGATAATGTGAAAAGAGGAGGATTGTATCCACTTGCAAGATCACGAGAACTATATTATTTCCAGTGTTTGATCTTCCTTCTGTTGTGTAATTGAGACTTTTGCCATTTACATTCAGTGGGACAGACTGGTATAAGGCCCAGATCCTCAAAGGGAGCTAGATACCTAACTCCCATGAATTAGGCACCTACATACTTTTCAGGATCTGGGCTTAAATGCCTAACTTTAGGCATCCAAGTTTGAAAGTGTTGGCATTAGTACTCTCATACCCAAATGTCTCCATGGAAGTACAGGCACGGCAGGTGAGTTATGCCTAAACCCAGCTAAGGCTATGGAAAAGTGTATCCCACCCAGTATTCCAAGCTTGTGAGCGACATGATTCAGGAGACCCGTGGTTTTGTTTCTTGTGGGAGATGCACTATGGAGTTGTGGATTTCCTAGGAGATACATGGTCCCAGTTTCATCTGACTAGCATATGTACCACACAATAGGGAGAAGAACACAACCATTCTCAGAAATGCTTCCAGTTCCATGTGCAGGGCCGGGTAGGCAGGCAGAGCTTCAGAATCTCAATGTGTGGATGAGATGATGGTGTAGAGAGGAGGCGTTTAGATTTATTAGGAACTGGGGAAACTTTTGGGATAGGGGGAGCCTACACAGGAAGGATGGGCTCCACCTAAACCAAAGTGGAACCAGACTGCTGGCACTTAACATTAAAAAGGTTGCAGAGCATTTTTTTAAACTAAGAGATGGGGGAAAGCCGATTGCTGCAGAGGAGCACCTGGACTGGACAGAGACTTCTCTTAGAGGAGAGTCTATTGAGATTCTCTAGGTTTTAGTCAGAAGGAGAAGATGGAAAGGGATACAGTAGGGGCCAGATCAGACGAGAAACTTTCACATAAAGAATCTGATACATCAGAAAAGAGCAGACAAACAAACAGTGACACATTTTTAAAGTGCTTGTACACAAATGCCAGAAGTCTAAGGGCTGGTCTTCACTACCGGGGGGGACCGACTGCAGATACGCAACTTCAGCTACGTGAATTACGTAGCTGAAGTTTGCATATCTGCAGCCGAGTTACCTGCCGTCCTCATGGCGGCGGCAGTTGGCGGCGCGCTCCCCCGTTGACTCCAACTTGCGCCTCCCGACAAACATGGTGGAGTGAGAACAATAAATGGGAGACAATCATTCCGGGATACAAAATATATCGGAAAGACAGAACTGGTCATACGGGGAGAGAGGGTGGAGTGGCACTATAGGTGAAAGAAAAAGTAGAATCAAATGAAGTAAAATACTTAAAAGAACCCACATGTTCCATAGAATCCCTATGGATAGTAATTCCATGCTCTAATAAGAATATAACAATAGGGATCTATTATCGACCACCTGACCAGGACAGTGATAGTGATGATGAAATGCTAAAGGAGATTGGAGAAGCTATTAAAATAAAGAACTCAATAACAGTGGGGGATTTCAAATATCCCCATATTGACTGGGTACATGTCATCTCAGGACGAAATGCAGAGACAAAAATTTCTCAACACTTTAAATGATTGCTTCTTGGAGCAGCTGGTACAGGAACCCACAAAGGGAGAGGCAACTCTCAATTTAGTCCTGAGTGGAGCACAGGATCTAGTCCAAAAGGTAAATATAACAGGACCACTTTGGAAATAGTGACCATAATATAAAACATTTAACATTCCTGTGGCGGGAAGAACACGTCAACAGCCCAACACTGTGGCATTTAATTTCCGAAAGAGGGAACTATGCAAAAATGAGGGGTTTAGTTAAACAGAAATGTTAAGGTACAGTGACTAAAGTGAAAGCCGTGCAAGCTACATGGGCACTTTTCAAAGATACCCTAATAGAGGCCCAACTTAAACGTATAACCAAAATTAAAAAATACAGTCAAAGAACTTTAAAAGAGCCACCGTGGATTAACAACCATGTAAAAGAAGTGGTGAGAGATAAAAAGGCATCTTTTAAAAAGTGGAAGTCAAATCCTAGTGAGGTATCTAGAAAGGTGCATAAACACTGCCAAAGTAAATGTAAAAATGTAGTAAGAAAAGCCAAAAAGGAGTTTGAAGAAGAGCTAGACAAAAACTCAAAAGGTAATAACAAAATGTTTTTTTAAATAAATCAGAAGCAGGGAGCTTGCTAAACAACCAGTGGGGCCCCTGGACGACAGAGATACAAAAGGAGCACAATAAGACGATAAAATAATTGCGGAGAAACTAAGTGAATTCTTTGCTTCAGTCTTTTAAGACTGAGGATGTTAGAGAGATTCCCAGACCTGAGCAGTCTTTTGTAGGTGACAGATCTGAGGAATTGTCACAGATTGAAGTGTCACTAGAGGAGGTTTTAGAATTAATTGATGAACTTAACTGTAACAAGTCATCAGGACCTGATGGCATTCACTCAAGAGTTCTAAAACAAAAAAACCCAAGGTCTCTGCCAATCAGACCCAGTGGAAAATTCCTTCCTGACCCAAATGTGATGATCAGTTGGACCATGAGCATGTGGTCAACAATGATGACTGTCCTTTCACAGGAACCTTTTGCTATAGGTTACGGGGCTAACTGCACTTTTGTCCCCTGTTTGAGTGCCTGCCACTCAGATCTTAGGCCTTGTGCATTTACCTATATTGAAGAGGAATCATACAATTCCCCCACTGTTAGACTAGGCCCTGGGCTACAGTACCCAGTGTTTCAACCATGCTTACCTAGCAGGTCTGATTGCATTCAGCACCCACAGATATTCAGTAGTCTGTGACCAGTGGTAAATAGAGTGACCAGACTGCCTTCTTAAACAATCGTTTCATTTTAACAATGAGAACAAAGCACTTAGAAAACAGGAATTTAAAACAACAGTGTGTGTATGTCTCATCTCACCTAAAGCCCTACTATCTGTGATGGTGGCTCAGGCAGACTTAACTTCTTCACACACTCCAGCAGGTTCCAGGTGCCAATAGCCCCCAGCAATAACTGCTTCTTCCCTGCAGAGTTCTTTTTACCCAGTCTGAGTTCCTTTGTCTTCTCGGTACTTGCGCTTTTTGGCACCATTGTCCAAAACCAGTTTGTTGGGTTCCGTGAAAGGTAAAGTCAGTCTCCTTAGGGCCAAGGCCTGTCCCACAGTTCTGTCTTCAAGTGTTCGCTGAGGGGAAATCTTACATTGAGTCATTGTTCTCCTTACCACTTGTTTCCCAACATTCCTGTTCATTAAAATACAGTCATACAGTAAACTTCCCAGTAATCAACCAGTAAAATCATACCACACTGCTCAATAACCTTGTCAACTTACAACATTCAAATTATTTCAGAGCAGCCCTGCTTCCATCACACCAGTGCCACTTCCGTCACACCCTTCCTATTTCAATAAAAGTTGCTTTGTCTTATTATTTATTACATGTTGGTTACTAGTACCTGCCACAATGAGTCTATAGTCTAAAGCAGGGGTTTCCAAACTTTGAGACAAGGGCCATATTAAATTTTTGAAGGGGCTTTCCGGGCTGAAGCAACTGTGAAACCCGCCCCGAATATATACAAATATATGCAAAATCATTTTAAAAACAACTCTACTGTGTCAGTGTTACATTAAATTCTAAATCGGGTATAAAAGTAGCTGCATAATCAATGCAGGTACTGTGAAATCACAAAAATATCCCCCCCCCCTTTGCTCTTCTGGCCAGTATCGCCCCTCCCCCCCCCCCCTTGGTCCTCTGGCAGCTGCTCCCTTTCCTCCTGTCCCAAGTAGCTGACAACCTCCAGTGAGAGACAACAGGTGGACACAATACACAGACAGGTGGAGCACAAGTTAACAGTGATGATCATATGAGACAGAGCAATCAGTGTGAATCAGAATGGGCAATCCCAACTGGGCAATCTTCACCGGGGAGGGTGGAGGTTGAGCTCCCATGCCAGGAATCTCATAGAAATCAATAGTGCTGATTCTCTGCTCCCTCCTTTGCTCCTCTGGCCAGCACCGACCTCCCCCCTCCCCTTTACTCCTCTGGCTGCTGCCCCGCCCCCCCCTTGTTGCTCCTCCCCTCTGCACATGGGTCCGCTGGCAGCAACTCGCACTGTGGGGCAGCAGCAGCTTCTCCACGTGCCTGCTTGGCGTTTCCCTCACCCTTTACTCCTCCAACCAGCATCAGCCCCCGCCCTTTGCTCCTCCAGCGGCTGCCACAGCCCCCATCCCCTTGCTCCTCCAGATGAGCTGCGGACACTCACCCCTTTGCTCCTCCAGCTGCGGGCAGCAACTGGCATGGTGTGGCAGCATTTCTGCTCAGCTCCATGTGCCTGCACAGCTGGGGGGGGAGGGGAGGACACACGACAAATTGAGCGGATCCAGTCCGCGGGCCATAGTTTGGAGACCTCTGATCTAAAGGACAGGACAATCCGATACAAGCCAATATGTAATGAATGGCCTTATTTGAAGAAGAGACACTGATTAAAAGTAATAGTTTGTAGATTATACACAGATTTTAAGGCCAGGGAAGTATCACCTAGTCTGACTTTCCTTTATTGACATATGGCTGTGATGGGCTAATGTTCCTAGGCAGAAGTTTATACAGTCTCATACATAGTTTCAGTGTAAGAAAATTATTAGTTTTTCAAATCTAAGTATAATAGACACACAGATTCGTTGCCAAATGTGTTTAAAAAACAGTTTTCAAACTCAGGTGCCCAAAGTTAGGTTCCTAAATCCATATTTAAGCACTTAAATAAATAGCCTAATTTTTAAACGTGCTGAACATCCCAAACACAGTGGTGTGTAAAGTTACTCACGTAGGCGCCAATCCCTCAAAGACATGCATGCAAGGTCTGTGGTGTTTCATTGGGGTGACTCACAGTGTGTAAAGTTAAGTATGCACCAGGTATGTTACTGGAACTCTGGTACATCAAAGGAACACTTGCAACTTCCCACCACAGTGGAGAACAGCAGTGAAGGAGTTAAACTATAGCACATCTGAGATTAGGTTATCCAGCTTCCAGGATGTTATACTGACAAGCTGTTGCAAACTTCAGATAAAGGAAACTGATTTTTTTTTCATTCAACAGCAGAGACAATTAGAGACAATAAAAAATATTTTCCTTGCCAGTTTCCCTCTGAGCTTTTATCTGGCTCTTTGCCCTATCTTACCAGAGAAACCCTGCAGGATTACATAGTCATAGTGCTCAGTCAAAAAGATTTGTGAAAAACAAAACAGCAAAAGTAATGGAATCATCTCTCTGAGATAGCTTTTCTACTGTGCATGAGATTCACGAAGGCCCTCAGCCCAGAGATGAAAGACAATGTTGACTGGGTGATGGAAACAACCTTGGGTCCTCTCGGTGGGTCTCTCCATTGATGGTGTCTTTCCTAAGCTGGTGCCAAGGCTTTACATCTCTTGGGTAATTTTTGAGCACAACCTGGAGTATAGACAGGACTGGCTCTACCTTTTTTGCCGCCCCAAGCGGTGAAGGAAAAGGTCTCAGGGTGGCAGTCAGGAGGCTTCGGCGGCGTGCCTGTGGCAGGTCCGCCGGTCCCACAGCTTCAGCGGACCTGTCGCAAGCATGCTGCCAAAGCTGCTGCAGGCATGCTGCCAAAGTCACAGGTCCAGCGGACCTGCCGCAGGCACGCCGCCGAAGCTGCCTGACTGCTGCCCTGAGAGCACAAGGAATGCCGCCCCCTCTCGTTGACTGCCCCAGGCACCTGATTGCTACGCTGGTGCCTAGAGCAGTCCCTGAGTATAGAAGCTCAGGTTTCAGCAGCAATGAATGCTTTTTCATCTCTGAAATATTCCGAAGATGGGGCCTTGTCACAGGAATCCATCTCTTCATGATACCTGGGATGCACTCCTCTAATGCTCTTTATTTGGGGTGATCTTTGAAAACTCACTTTGATAGCATGACTTCTCCTGGGTTTTTCTTCATAACAGCTGGTGATGCTCATGTGCTGCCAGCTGCAGTAGATGCTTATATTTCAGCTCTAAGATTTTTGAGTGCTGCAGTGTTCACTCAACCTGGGAGGCCACCCTCTTCCGTCTTTTGCAGTGGCCTGGGATGTTGCTGCTATCTTTAGTTTCAGCTCCCCTTGTAGGCCCCAGGTCCCAGATCTTCTGTGGCTCCATCTTCTGGCCAAGCCACCTACGTGTAACATAAATGAGTCTCAGCAGAGCTAACTTTTCTGCCCTCTTGGCTACTGAAGTCTTCTCTACTTACAACCCCTATCTCAGACCTTCCTGGTCAAACCCCATCATCTACAAGTAAGGGATAAAACTCCAGTTAGTTGTGTTACACACTTTGGGGGTGGCTGATTAACTAATTGCCCCCTGGTCAGAAGAGGCGGAACTAGGCCTTAAAAGTAGACTGAGGGAGATCAATAGTGGAGAGAAGGCTGAGGGAGATGGAGACTTTTACGAGCTTAACTGACTGACTGACCAAAGTGTGTGGGCTCTGGGGAAAAAAAGGGCAAGATCTAGGGAGAAACTGCAGGGAAGGCAGGACCCTTCTATGGACGGAAACTCAGAGTTAGCAGGGTAGGCTCCTGGGAGCCGTGGAAAGCAGCAGCTAGGAATGGTGAACAGGGGCCACTGGAAGCTGCAGGGGGCCGTGCCTGCGGATGGTCAATGTAAACAAAATGTCTTGCAACCCGCCAGCCAATTACCCTAATAGGCTGCGTGCCGAAGGTTGCCGGACCCTGATCTAGGACAATCTGCTTGAAGGGTTGCCTACTGCCCTAATCTCTGGTGAAACTTGTTACAGTTCAGAGTAATTGCACCTGTATTTTCCCTCAGTGGTCTAGTAAGGGCACCCACTCTCAGGCTCCCAGGTGACTAGTCTCTCTTGGGTGTAGACACATATCTCTGTTCCTTCTAACTGGAGTATCTCCAGGCTGACCAGTTCCCTGCCTTCACTGTGTTTCCTAGGGCTGGTCTTCACTAGGGGGGAGATCGGCTGTAGATACGCAATTTCAGCTATGTTAATAACGTAGCTGAAACCAGCGTCTCTACAGCCAACTTACCTGCCGTCCTCATGGCGGCGGCGGGTGGCGGCACGGTCCCCCGTCGACTCCAGCTTGCGCCTTTTGGGGACCCAGACTTCCGGAGTCAATGGGAGAGCCACTGGCGATCGATTTATCGCATCTTGACGAGACGCGATAAATCGATCGCCAAAAGATCAATCCTTCCCTGCCGTAGTGAAGACAAGCCCCTAGCAAAGACAGTCTGCCTAAACAGACTTCCTTGCTTTCTCTTCAGAGACTGACAATAGAGTAATTGCTACAGCTGGAAGTTACCACACGCCATGCCCTAAGCAAGTTTACTCTATTCTTAAGGTACAAAACAATAGAGAAAACACATTAAAACCATTAAAAGAACCTACACACATGCTAATAAGCTTACCCGGCACCATCCCAACTCTAACAGGACTACTGGCAGGATAAATCTTTCAACCCCCCACCCCTCTGAGGGGAGTCCTGCACAGCTTCAGCTCAGAACAAGCACACCCATGACAGGTTTAGCCCACCCTTTAATATAGAGCAGAAGGTCTTTGAACTGGAGATCCCAGAAGCAGGTAATTAGTACACAAAAGGTCTTTCTCCCCAAGGTCATTCTCCCCAAAAGGTTTGCTTCAGAGGGAGAGAATTTGCATTCCTCCAGATATTTCCTAAGAAAATGCATTCAAAGGTATTTTTCAAAATAAACCTTTGAACTTCCTCATACTTTCCAGAGATTGCTAGAGAAGGTCTATTCATCTCACAACAGTGCATAAACATTTGCATTTGTAATAAGGTAAATGCCAAAGGTCTTAACCCTAATTAATTAATAAAGTTTATCTTAATTCAGAAAAGTTTGTCCAGGATAGTACAAACTATTGTCAACCTATCACAATGTGTAGCTGCTGAAATGACCTTTGAGGCTACTCTATATTTCCCCCATCTAACTGGCTCCAAGATAATGTATGGGTGTAAAAAAGGCATAAAGCCACCTTTGCCCCATCAAACTTAGTGGTTCCAGGTGCAAACTAGCATCATTGGGGATCTGAACCGTCAGCTGAGGGATGGGCCCATGTACTCACTTCACTTCTATTTTTCTTCTTTCTCTCTCTTTTCCTTAATTTGCATTTTTAATTCTCTTTATGTTTTACCTTATTTGTTACTCTCTATCTGACCCTTTCATATTTTCTCTCTAGCTTTAGAACCCCTCTTCTTGCTTTCCCTCCCCTCCTCTTATTTTCATTGTTTCTCTCTTACTTTTTTGATCTGCTGATTCTTGCTTCTCTGTTTACTCTCTTCTTCCCCCATCCCATGTTGCCCCTTCTTCTCGCTTCCATTTCCCCAGTTGTAGTTGACACTGTAAAATCACATCCCATAACTGAATGTACTGGGAGAACATCTGGTGGAAATTTTACAGATGAACAGCTCAGAATACTAAAGAGAAGGTCCTGGATCCTACCTCCTTTCTTTGGATTCATAGAATCATAGAATATTAGGGTTGGAAAGGACCTCTGGAGGTCATCTAGTCCAATCCCCTGCTTAAAGCAGGACCAATCCCCAACTAAATCATCCCAGCCAGGGCTTTATCAAGCCTGATCTTAAAAACCTCTAAGGAAGGTGATTCTACCACCTCCCTAGGTAACACATTCCAATGCTTCACCACCCTCCTAGTGAAAAAGTTTTTCCTAATATCCAATCTAAACCTTCCCAACTGCAACTTGTTCGGTCATCTGCTACCACTGAGAACAGTCTAGATCCATCCTCTTTAGAACCCCCTTTCAGGTAGCTGAAAGCAGCTTTCAAATCTCCCCTCAGTCTTCTCTTCTGTAGACTAAACAATCCCAGTTCTCTCAGCCTCTCCTCATAAGTCATGTGCTCCAGACGCCTAATCATTTTTGTTGCCCTTCTCTGGACACTTTCCAATTTTTCCACATCCTTTTTGTAGTGTGGGCCCCAAAATTGGACACAGTACTCCAGATGAGGCCTCACCTATGTCAAATAGAGGGGAACAATCACGTCCCTTGATCTGCTGGCAATGCCCCTACTTATACAGCCCAAAATGCCATTAGCCTTTTTGGCAACAAGGGCACACTGTTGACTCATATCCAGGTTCTCATCCACTGTAATCCCTAGGTCCTTTTCTGCAGAACTGCTGCCTAGCCATTCGGTCCCTAGTCTGTAGCAGTGCATGGGATTCTTCTGTCCTAAGGCAGGGCTCTGCACTTCTCCTTGTTGAACCGTATCAAATTTCTTTCAGCCCAGTCCTCTAATTTTTCTAGGTCCCTCTGTATCCTATCCCTACCCTCAAGTGTATCTACCACTCCTCCCAGTTTAGTGTCATCCGGAAACTTGCTGAGGGTGCAGTCCACACCATCCTCCAGATCATTGATAAAGATATTGAATAAAACCGGCCCCAGGACCGACCCTTGGGGCACTCTGCTTGATACCGGCTGCCAACTAGACATGGAGCCATTGGTCTCTACCTGTTGAGCCCGACGATCCAGCCAGCTTTCTGTCCACCTTATGGTCCATTCATCCAGCCCATACTTCTTTAACTTGCTGGCAAGAATATTGTGGGAGACCATATCAAAAGCTTTGGTAAAGTAAGGAACAACAGGTCCACTGCTTTCCCCTCATCCACAGAGCCAGTTATCTCATCGTAGAAGGCAATTAGGTTAGTCAGGCATGATTCCATTGTGTGTGTTGGAAGGAAGGGGCTCTGATTTCCTCATGGACAGTGTTGATACACCTAAACATATAACAGATCTGCAAACGCATGATCTCCTATTCACATAAACACCTCAAGCAATATACACCGGTGACTATCCACCAGCAGTTCCCTTGGGAAGGAGGTCGGTTGATGGAGAGCAGCAGCCAGAGTGATGACTATCAAGAAATGGGTTAGAGGGGAGGGAACATACCGTATATACTCGAGTATAAGCCGAGTTTTTCAGCCCACTTTTTGGGCTGAAAAAAGCCTCCTCGGCTTATACTCGAGTCACCCCGGTAACTCCCCTCCCCGCCGGACAAAAAAAAAAAAAAAAAGCCTCGCTCTCCCGTGCCCGCGGCGGGGAGGGGGGAACCGGGACGCTCCCGGCAGCCCGCCCACGGCGGGGAGGGGAGAACCGGGACGCTCCCGGCAGCCCGCCCGCCCGGCGGGCACGGGAGAGCGAGGCTTTTTTTTTTTTTTTTTTTGTCCGGCGGGGAGGGGAGGAACCGGGGCGCACATTTTTTTTTTGGTCCGGCGGGGAGGAGGGAACCTCGGCAGCCCGCCCGCGGCGGGGAAGGGGGAACCTCGGCAGGGGGAACTCGGCAGGGGGAACCTCGGCAGGGGGAACTCGGCTTATACTCGAGTCAATAACTTTCCATCTTTTTGTGCTAAAATTAGGTGCATCGGCTTATATTCGGGTCGACCTATACTCGAGTATATACGGTAGTCAGTGGGAGTAAACAGCTCACTCAAAGATTTTGGAAACAAAGAGAGGAAAGATGGTGGCAATTAGGGAGGAAAGGTATGTCTGAGAGAATGTTTTGCAAGATGGGTGTTGGCGGGACATGTCTTCACTACCACTTTAATTCGACCTTAACGACGTTAGGTCGAATTAAACGTGTACCTGTCTTCACATACATGCCCTTAAAGTCGATTTAAAGGGCCCTCAAAATCGAATTTGTAACTCCTGCCTGACGAGAGAAGTAAGGCTAAAATCGACTTCTCTATGTCTACTGTGAGTAAGTGAAGAGGCATCTGAAGTTAAGCCTCCGACCTCCGAGCAGCCCCGCGGCCCCCCCCTCCCACCTGAACAGCCCCCCCGCCGGACCTCCCCTGCCCGCCCGAGGGGGGGGGAGCCGCGCGGGGCTGCTTGAGCGAGCGGGTGAGCTGCTTGGTCAATTTCAGGTGAAATTGACTAGGCAGCTGACCCGCTCGCTCAAGCAGCCCCTCGCCGGCTCCCCTCCCCCTCGGGTGGGGTGGGTCCGGCGGGGGGGCTGTTCAGGTGGGGGGGCTGTGGGGCTGCTCGGGCGGGGGGCGGGGGTCTGGCGCCGGGCTGCTTGAGCGAGCGGGTCAGCTGCTTGGTCAATTTCAGGTGAAATTGACTAGGCAGCTGACCCGCTCGCTCAAGCAGCCCCACGCCGGCTCCCCCCCCCTCGGGCGGGCGGGGGGGGGTCCGGCTGGGGGGCTGTTCAGACGGGCGGGGGGGGGGTCCGCGGGGCTGCTTGGGGGGGGGTCTGGCATGCATTGCACTGTGGGCTACCTACCCAAAGTGCAATGCGGGCTATGTCGACCCCTGCAAAAGTTCTAGGACAGACAGTGTCGACCACTGTCAACCTGCTGTCCTGGTGGGGACACACTGATTCGATTTTCTAAAATCGAATTTAGAAAATCGAATTAAGGGAAATCGACCTAGTCCTGTAGTGAAGACATTAGACAGAAGGAAAAGAGCCAGAGGAGAGAGAGTAGGTAGAGCTAATGGAGAGGGAGGAATTGAAAGAAGGAGTGAAGGAGGACAAGAGGCATGTGGAGTAGGCGTTAAAGGGTCAGGTTGAGGGTTTAGAATCAGACAGAAGGGAGACTACAGAGTTGGCGAAAGAGACACCTGAAAATATTAATAGAAGGATAAATTGCAAAAAGGTGACATGTTAGGTGACTGAGTACAGCACATGGGAGTACTTATTCCTGTCACTTGACTGATTACAAAATTATTAATGGATAGAGACAGATTCAGTAGAGACGGAAAGAAGGAAATAAATATAAAAGGAAACCAAGAACAATGCCACCTTGGTACTCCCTTTTCATTTATCTTTCTGGTGAACATTTGTCAGCTCTTTCTAGCTCATTAACTTCAAGTTAACACACTGGTTGAATTGTAAGTCTGTCTCTATAAAATTAAAAACCTTAAATAAACAAGGAATCCTAAAGCCAAGAGGATAAAGTTCAAACTCGTAACTAATTCATCACTTCAGTGAAAGATGGGAGAGGAACAGGTGGTCTCCACAGTACAATGACACACTTTGAATTATAGTGTGAGTACATAGTATAATTATGCATGTTGCATCTATATCCATTTGTGAATAGTCCATGAATAAATTGTGAAATTCTCCTATTTATTTGTTATTTTAAATTAATGACAGAAGACTTCTTATGCTGCAGATCTTTCATAAAACGTTCATTACAAATAGTTAACATTCCAGCTGTGTCAGTGACTTACATGCCTCATGTCGTACTATCTATCTCTGTTCCCTGATCGACGATGTATATAATTAACCAACAACAGTGCACACTTTGATTGTAGAATGTGCATTTTTGATGACTCATTATGCAATTTGAAATATGCTTTTTGAGACTGTTTGAGCAATTGATCTTAAAATCAGTTTGCTAGTGAAACTTATTGGACAGAATATCCTTGGACAGCAAAACAGAAGAGCAGTTGAAGTTAATTAATTTAAAATATCAATTTAATATTTGATTTCCCCTCCCTCCCCTGCAGTATTTCTCAGCTCTTGCACGGATTCCCCCTCTGCAGTCCTACACTAGTCACTTTGGCCAAGATACATAAAGGTGTTTAAGCTCCTACCATGCAATCCATGAAAGTACTTCGCTGCCTCAGTCCCGTTTTTAGGAACCGCTGCAATCCACAAAACTCCTTCTCTGCAGCTGCCTAACTCGGTAGGTGCCTAAACTCACTCCACACCAAAATTTTCTCCTCCATGCATAGGGAGACCCCTATCGCCCACCTAAGCCAACAGTGAGACATGAGCCTGGCAGATAAGTGTTTGGCCATCTAAATTGCATGGGGAGATCTGATCTGGTAGGCAGCCTCTGGTCACCTATAACCTTTACTCTAGTGCTGGCGTGGGTAAACCTTTTGGCCTAAGGGCCACATCTGGATATGGAAATTGTATGGTGGGCCATGAAGGCTCACAAAATTGGGGGTTGGGGTGCGGGAGGGCAGGAGGGTTCCAGCTGGGGGGATGGGCTGGGGATAAGGGGTTCAGAGGGCAGGAGGAGGATCAGGGTTGGAGCACGGGGTTGGGGTGCAGGAGGAGATCAGGGGGCAGGCTCTGGGTGGCACTTACCTCAAGCAGCTCCCAGAAACAGCGGCATGTCTCCTCTCAAGCTTCTCCACAGAGGTGTGGCCATACATCTCTGTGCACTGCCCTATCCGCAGGCCTGGCCCCTGCGGCTCCCATTAGCTGTGGTTCCTGGCAAGGGGCAAGTTCCTGAGCCCTCTCCCCAGCTGGAGCACCGGAACAGGACAAGCCCCAGACCCTGCTTCCCGGCAGGAACTCACAGGCAGGATTAAAATTTCTGTAGGGACGGATGTGGCTCTTGGGCTGTAGCTCCCGCCCCCCACCCCCCAGCCCTAGTGTATAGAGTATTCATGCAGGATGGGAGAGGCCAGGTTTAAATCCGCCCCCTGCCACCTCCTGAGGGGAGAAGGGATTTGAACAGGGATCATTCCATTAGACTAGTGATGGGCTGACGTTGACCATCCCCTGCACGTCCCTGCGGACCACCACTTCCCACAGCTCCCATTGGCTGGGAACAGTGAACTGCGGCCACTGGGAACTGCGGGGGGGCCGTGCCTGCAGATGGTCAACATCAGCAAAATGTCTCGCAGCTCTCAGTCAGATTACCCGGATGGGCCACAGGTTGCCCATCACTGCATTAGACTATGAAGTATTCCTTGTCTCTACCTCACCCCACCCCATCCCAGCTGTTTTGTATGAACTCACCTGAAGAGCCTAATCCAGTAGATATGCTCAAAGCCACCTACAGGATCAGGATCCTGCATACAGTCTAGGCTAGGTGACCAGATGTCCTGATTTTATCGAGACAGTCCCAATTTTGGGGCCTTTTTCTTATATAGGCTCCTATTACCCCCGACCCTCCATCCCAATTTTTCACATTTGATGTCTGGTCACCCTAACCTACGTAGTCATCTTCTCCCAGTTCATGGATCAGTAGCAGTGATAGGCGCTCCCTCCCTGAAAACCAGACTTAGGCGCTTGTCTCTGAGAGAGGGACAGAGCTTAGCCCTCATCCATTGGGATCTTCCATTGGCTAGCTTAAGGGACACCCTACTTAGGGGTGGGGGGATAGCTCAGTGGTTTGAGCATTGGCCTGCTAAACCCAGGGTTGTGAGTTCAATCCTTGAGGGGGCCATTTAGGGATCTGGGGCAAAAAATCTGTCGGGGGACAGTACTCAATCCTGCTAGTGTAGGCAGGGGACTGGACTCGATGACCTTCAAGGTCTTTCCAGTTCTAGGAGATTGGTATATCTCCATTTATTTATTTACTTAGCATGCTGCCTTTGTAGACTGCAGTCTAAAACTACCTTCTTTCCCCATTCATTGTACAGGAAGCCTAGGCTCCTAACAGGCTTTGCAGATCGCAGGGTTGGTATTGTGATTTTCTAGGTGCATAAAAGTTAGGCACCATGATGCGTAGTGTTGCAAAGCCTAAATACCTTGTGGACCTGGGCCTTTGTCTCTCTTCCTTAGGCCCCAATCCAGCAAGGCACTTAAAGGGGCATAATTTTAAAGATGTGACTGGTCCTATTGCAGTACTTGCTGGATTAGGGCCTGAGTTTCTCCATCCCTATAAACTGGCATTCTGTAAATTAATCCACTCCCAACATTCCCATTGCATTTAGCAGGAGTATTGGAGGTACAAGAAATGCAAGGTCAGGTCCATACTTGTTGCAATGCTTAAATAGTTGTGTATGATGGACTTTGAAGACAAAAAGCACTAGATGACTATTCCATGTTATTACAGGACACAGATGGAATGTAGTTTGTGAGAAAGTGATTTTGAAATGTTCCACTATGCTTTTGTTGGAATTGCAGATCCAATTACTTGGCAACAGAAGAGTGAAAAATACAGAGAGTCCCTGTAAAGTCCCAGTTCTAAGAACAGGTACCAACTGGATATTACTTTCTTAAGAGAGCTGATCCTAATTCCACAGTGAATAGTAATGATTATATCTTTCTTTTTAGTACCCACTGCTGGGGCATTTTGAAATGTCCAAAGACCATTAATAGAAGAGCAAAAAATATATCTGCACAGTTATTTAAGCAATTAGTTAAAAATATTTTTCATTTTCTTTTTATTGCTGAATTTTTAAAACATCACAATAAAACAGGTATAACAAGGTATCTATATGCACCCTTTCCCATTCATTAAAATGAAATTAAGATAAACTCAATCAGTATCAGTGTGTGGATAACTGGATACGGTGTTAGTCATTCAAAATAACAGTGTATCGTCAAACATAGCTAACAGGATAGATAAAAGCAGAACCAAACTACAAATAATGTTCAGAGGCACAAAACATTCTCATAGTTAACCCTCAGTGATCTTCAACTGGACCTTAACTACATCAGAATCAGGGTTACTGATGATGATGTGTACGTAAAGCAGTGAAGGAATCAGATTTTTTTGTTTTTAGGGGAGTTTCATGATTTCAGAATTTCTTCCATTCCAGAATGAAATAAAAACAAGATATTTCAAAATCTTACATGAACCAAAATTCTGAAGAAAAAACCAAGTTTCAGGTCCAAAGGCTGTGTTTTGACAAAAATCAAAATATTTGTTCTGATTTTAGTTATTTTATACAATATATTTTTCATTTTATGTTCTCTATTATAAAATAAAAAAATGAAGTGAAAAGTGGTTTCAAAATGAAAATTCAAAACTTTCATTCTGAAAAGGTTGAAATGGAACATTCTGAACTTATCAAAATGCTCTTTTACAATTTTCATTTCAAAATGAATTTTCATCAATGGTGATATGCTTCCACGAAATGTTTCACTTTAGATTAATTGGCATTTTCTGAAACAGAAAAGAACACAGTTCAACTTTCACATCCTAGTTCAGTGGTTACAGGGCAGGTAGTTAGAACAAATGTTTCTTTATTTGTGAACTGATCTGGAACTTGGCAGACACACAAACATCGGAGTCATTTTCAGAACAAAATTATAATTTAAACCTTGTTAGCTCCTGATCTGCTAGAGCTAACCACGAGTGCTGTTATATCACTGGCAAGCTGTACCTCTGGTTTCCATTGCTCTCCTAGTTCATTTTAAGACAACAGCCTCTGCCAATACCCACCTTTCATCTACACATACTTCAGTTCCCCCCAAAGTCAGCTGTCATTTCCATTCTCAGCAACCTGGGGTATACATGGAATGTTGTCTTGATCTAGAAAAAAATATCAAAGAAATGATGTACTATTTAAATAGCTATCTGGCATGTAGACAGGAATGCAGGATCTCCCTCAGTGCTGGGCTTGACCTTGTCTGTAACCTGATTTGTATTGTGGTATAAGAAGAGGAAACTCATGTCACCAATCCCACTGTCATCACCACAGTCACAAGACTAGGAGAAAACTGTCTAGCCAATCAGCCTACATACTAGTGACCCCATCACCATAATCTCTGAATATGGAAGTAAGCCCTGTGCTGGGGCAGAATCTGAGGCAGGCCTGGAGCTAGTTTGTGACCACAGGACTGCCAAGGGCCAGTTTGGAATAAGTACATAATGGGACCTGGCCCTGATGAGAGCTAACCTGAAGGAGGCCTTATCTTAAGCCCAGGGAAATAGATGGAGCACAAGACTGCCTTGTCCAACACCCTCCCGATCTTGACCCACCCTGGAATGCCCCCTATTCCATGGGCTTTTGCAAGAGGAAAAATCACAGAGCCAAGTTTCTTGCACCAGGTATGTTGTGGGGAGGGTGTGAAGTGCTATATGACTGCTTTTCACCCATGTAGGTGGTGCAAAGTGGCCATAGGATAACCATGACACAGGCTCTCGCTCTGCTTGACAACCAGTTATGTTTACGCTGTAGCAATAAGAAAGAGCAAATGGGCTTGAGCCTTCTCTTACACCTGTGAAACTCCACGGACTGCCATGGAGTTACTCTTGGTTTGCTTTAGTCTGTGTGAGAAAAATCAGTGCCATTTAATTCAGTTGTGCTGCCCTGGTTGATTTACTATGATTCGGGATATTAGTCTGATATCCATTTACTGCCAATATTTCAAAAAGGCTGAACTAGCCAAGAAAGAGGATTTATGATTGTCCTTCTGCACCTTTATGACGATATCTGAAAATCAGCTTGCATGAAAATCTCAGAAAAATAAACCACACCTACAACATTTGAATGCTGTAAGAGATTTCCTCATAGTCCAGCTTGAGTTTCACAACAGTGGTTTGACTTATAATATTTATGTTGATATGACACTGTGCAATAAAGCATAAGTAACTATATTTGCAGTGATGCATAAATATGGTACAACTGATGCCTATAATTTGTGGCCTATAATTTGTATGGCCTATAATATACTAATAAGAACAAACAATCACTACGAACACAGAGATATGAGCAGAGCACATAAAGGTATATTTGTGAGCGAGACGGTTGTTTACCCCGCCTGAATAGAGCTGGCTCCCATCCTTCTTTTGCTTCAAACAGACTGCTCAGAGACCTTCCCTTTTGCAGATACCACCGTGCAGTTTATTTACAGTGTTTCACCCCACCATCTTTTAAATATTAGTGCAGTCACAGTATTTACAATGTCATCCAACTTCACTACCCATCCTCGAGTCCAGAGGGCAGGTGGTATCTCTTCTAAGAGAACTCCATTTTGTCATGAGGGCAGTGGCCGGGGCCGGGGCCTGGGACTGGGCCAGCTACTGCTTTTCCCTCTATGACTTCCGTCTTGCACTCTTTTATCCACTCTTTTATCCACTCTTTTATTCACTCATTAGTTTCCCAACTCCAATCTGATCTGGTAATCAGGGACACCTCCCTTAACCAGGCCCTCCCCTGGGGCCTACTTAGTTAATCAGGGACCAGAGCAAGGGTTCAGTTGCTAATTCCCAGCTCTCTGTGTCACAAGATGGTTGGGAAATTTCCAAGGATTTTTTTGTTTTGTTTTACCATCAGAAAATGCCGGTTCATCAAAACCAAAACTTTTAGCAGTAACGTAACAGTTTTGACAAAACTTTTGTCAGGAAAGTTTCCCAGATCCAGGATGTTCAAAGAGAGAGAGAGAAGAAGAGACCCCAGAATAGTCTCTAGTGCAGAGGGTCAGGGGCTATAGAGCCAGACTCTCGCTCACCCCTGCCCCCACTTGGAGCTGTTCCCACTTTGTATAAATAATTAAATATTCATTGACTCCAGAGAGAGAGAGACTGACTCCTTACCCTGGTGTTTAGGACATCCAGTGGGGATGTGAGAGACCCAGATTCAAGTCCCTGCTCTAAATCAAGTAGAATAGGGTCTTGTAAATATGGCTTCCACACCTCAGTTAAGGGCCTACGTGCCTTAATCCCCAGGCTCTTGGCTATTTAGAGGTGGGGCTGCTTTCATGTGCTCTCGTGTTTTTTCACAAAGAAAATTCAAAAGGTCTGGTTTTGTTCCAATGCAAAATGAAAACAATTTTCAAAACCTCACAATGTTTTGCAAAGTGGAATCCTTGTCTTCCAGCTGGCCCACCTTGCAACCCAACCCCAACCCAACTTGACCCGTTGGATTCGGATTGGGCCAGGTCTGAAAACAACCCAACTCCCTTGATTTGGGTTGTCTCTGATCACCTTCTTATGTCCATGGGGTCAGTGTGGCAGTGACTCTATGCCCTACTTCTGCCAGCTACTGCCACCCTGCTGTACTCTGTGTGCTGAGGCTCAAGTATGCCAATGAGACCCAGCATCCCCCACTTCCCAGCACACACAGTGCAATCAGGCGGTGGTGGCTGACAGTAGGGCATGCAGCTATAGCTGTATCAACCACATGGACAGGAGGCAGCTGGGGCCAGTTCACAGGCCCGGGGTGTGGGAAGACCCTTTCAGGCTGAACCCCAAGAATGGGGGCAGCAGCACTAACACAGTTTGGGGGGGAAGTGTTGGGTTTGGGTCAGGTCATTTCTGGAAACAGCTCAACATAGTTGGGCTAGGTTCGGGTCTGCTTGGGTTCAGGTCCAGGTCATGCCTTAACATGAAGCACAAGCAGACTGCTAATGTGTGCTCTCTGACAGCACTTTGAGTACTCGAATCCCATCTTAGAATAAATGTCTGTGGAAAAAAACCTGTTTGTTCTGAAAGGTTTTCCTCATACTGTAATTGAGTTTTTTTAAATATAAATACTCTTTTTAATGGATGGACATTGATATTCTTACACACATGCTCTGAGAGCTCTTTCATAATATAACCAACACTCAGCAGCCACTGAAAGCTTGGTTGGATTCAAAAAAATCTTGTAGAAATGCAGTAATATGGATTCAGGATTTTATTTTGTAGTAAACAGAGAGTGGGTGAAGATTTTGTAACATGATATTGTGCCAGATGTTTGAATAGAGTCATGCTCAGCTAGTAATTAGAATGGGGAAATAGTGTAGGCAATTGTATTAAAACAGCCATTTCAGTGTCCCGCAAAAGACAATTGTGGGACCAGAGATGTCAGTTCAAGTTTACAACAGTACCTCACTGACTAAGAGGTCTTGTGTAAGCTCGAAAGTTTGTCTCTCACCATCAATTGTTGTTCCAGTAAAAGACATTACCTCACTCACCTTATTTTTTTAGAATTCTACAGTCTAATTGAAAGTCAACTCTAGGCTCCTAAATCACATAGTCATTGTTGAAAATGTTACCTGTTGATAATATCTTCTAGGGGTGAAGTAGATGGCCCCATCTATTACTACTGAATCCTTCAAACACTTATTATTTGAAGCCTCCATGTGCAAACACTTCAAAGGAAAGTCCCAAGTGCTGATATAATTTTGAATAGTTCAAAGAGGCCTTAATGTGCCAAATCTAAGAAAATCCATTCTGGGGCCATGTAAGCTGTTAGAACACTCAACCAACCACTTTGGGGCTTCATATACTGTAATTAGAAAGTAAGATTTAATTTGCAGGGTTGCAGTTATTAAAAACATTTCCATGTCTTTATTTTGGGAATACCAATATCTTTACAGTAGACTCTCGATTATCCAGAATTGGGTTAACCAGAATGTGGATTAACCAGGATGTAAAAAAAAAAAAAGAGGCGCAACTCGCAGGGCTGCCGCAAGCACACACAAAAAAACCCCTACCAGGGCACAGGCAGCCAGTGAACCAACATCCCCTCCCCTCCCCCCCTCCCCGTGCAGGGTGGCTGGTGAACCAAACCCTCCTCCCCATATTTCCTATGGATGGTGATTATCCAGGATTTTATTAACCAGGATTATTTTTTTCCCTATCATCCTGGATAATGGAGAGTCCACTGTATCTGAATATGGAATGCTAAAAAACATCCTGGGTATGGAAAGGCACTATTTATTTCTCCTGGTGACCAGGTGCATGTTGGTTAGCAGTCTCATTCTAACAAGATATCGTTGCTAGTGGTACTGTGGATCCTGAAGTTACCTAAGTAAGGGAGAAAGGAAAAGTCTTTTACAGAGAAGTGTATCAAATGGGTTTCTGACTGGGAAGGGGTTTGCTCCTTGCCCTAGGGAGACAACACGTCTGCAGTGTACTGAAAACCTTGGAATGAAGGTGCAGTCCCCTTTGGAAATCTTAAATATAGTTTTCGTTTAGTTTTATATATTCTTTTGCATCTGATGAAGTGGGTATTAGCCCAGAAACCTTATACTTCAATACTTTAGTTAGTCTTTAAGGTGCCACAGGACTCTTTGTCACTTCTTATAGTTTTGAAGCATAAGCTTTCGTGGGCTAATACCCACTTTGTCGGATGCAAGCGCATCCGACGAAGTGGGTATTAGCCCACGAAAGCTTATGCTTCAAAACTTTATAGTTAGTCTTTAAGGTGCCACAGGACTTTGTTACCTCTGCTATTCCAGACTAACAAGGCTACCTCTCTGATTCTTATAGTTTGTGGCTCTCCAGGGGTCTACAGATCACAGGTTGAAAACCACTGATCTCTGTATCAGACTACCATACACTCAGCCATACAAAACTCCTCCAGGCCGTTTGGGGGCTGTGGGGCGTATAATGGCATGAACCCTGGTAAATGTTGGGAAGAAAAAGGTGAGTGTTTTGAGGGCGGGCTGATTTCCTCCCACGCGCAAACTTCTTAATCATAGGGGTGAGAGGGACAAGTATGTTGAAATGAATAACACTGTGCCGCCAGCGAGACAGGGCTGAGGTTATATTATATTAGACCCTCCCTCTGGAGAAAAGCCAGACGCAATATTCCGCGCGCAAGACCTGAGAGAGACATTTCACAGCTAATGCCTCTTCCTCCGGAGCTCCTCTCCCATCCTGTGCCCACGCGATCCCGCGCTGGGAGGAGTTGCGCGGGGTGGATCCTGAGCATGCACCTCCTGCTCCTGGGCTGAGCCGGTTTCTAGCAACCACTCACCTGGGGCTTTTATTTGGTGGCTGCTCTCGGTGATCCCTGCTCTGCGGCCGCGCAGCAGAGCCCACGTGCGCCGAGGGAGCAGCACCGTTGAGGGGTTCAGAGCACGGTCCCCCGAGCCCTCCGCGGGTCCAGGGCACTCAAAAGCGCGCGGGAGCGGAGAGAAGGGAGCTCGCGGAGCCTGTCACGGGGCGCGCACAGGGCGCGGGGGCGCAGAGCCGAGCGCAGGGAGCGGGGCACGAAAAGCCGGGCACCCAGCCTACTGAGAACAGGGAACGGGGGCGCTAAGCTGGGCACAGGGCGCGCAGAGCCGGCACGGGGCGCGAAGGGACGCGCAGCGCCGAGCACAGGGCGCGCAGATCGAGGATCAGTGGCTGCCGGTTATAGCCCAGAGTAGCGACCCCCGGAGCGGCCCCCGCCTCTAGAGTTAAACAAACCCCTCCGCTGCGAGCGCCTGTGCGGCCGGGGCCATGAGCATCGGGCACTTCACCGTGTGGGACTATGTGGTGTTCGGGGCCATGCTGCTGGTCTCCGCGGTCATCGGCGTGTACTACGCCTTCGCGGGCGGCGGCCAGCAGACCTCCAAGGAATTCCTGATGGGCGGCCGCAGCATGAGCGCCCTGCCCGTGGCTCTGTCCCTCACCGCCAGCTTCATGTCGGCGGTCACCGTGCTGGGCACCCCGGCGGAGATCTACCGCTACGGGACCATCTTCTGCATCTTCGCCATCACCTACTTCCTGGTGGTGGTCATCAGCGCCGAGGTCTTCCTGCCCGTCTTCTACAGGCTGGGGATCACCAGCACCTACGAGGTAAGCGGGGCTTCCGCCCTCCCTCTCTTAGGGGGCACTAGCCCCATTCAGCCTCCTCTCTGTGCCCTCCATACCGACCCACTATGATGCTGTCTCTCTCAGGAGCGCCCCACACGTGGCATTGCCTCTCTACTAGCCCACCCTTCCGATTGATATTTCCCCCTTCAGAGGCCACAGCAGGTCTCTCCCCCACCTCCTAAGATCTCCTGTCTCAATAGATTCATTCCAGATGGGCAGGGCCGGTGCAAGGATATTTTGCCTCTGGGGGAAACTTCCACTATGTACCCCCTCCCCCTTCTTTCCTCTTTCTTCTTTTTAGAATGGTGGATACTCCATCATACAACAACTGATAATATCAATATGATAAATTTCAACAACCTACACATGCATATTCGCACGTAAACATATACACTCAAATACTTCACATACACACACAATTGACACAAAGTATTAGCAAAATGATGCAGCAGCACTTGCCAGAGTCTTAGATCTGAAACAACTCAACAAAAATAAGTGATAGAGTCCTGTGGCACCTTAAAGACGTGCATCTGACGAAGTGGGTACTAGCCCACGAAAGCTTATGCTTTGATACTTTTGTTAGTTTTTAAGGTGCCACAGGACTCTTTATTGCTTCTGCAGATCCAGAGTAACATGGCTACCTCTCTGATTCTCAACAAAAATAGTTAGCCTCAGTCCACAACCTCAGAAAACTACTAAACTTAGCATTATAAATGGTCTGTCAGAACAGGTAATAGCTTTGTGCGACGAGAAAAATGACGCCATTGTCACTTTGTACCATAGTGAAGCAGTACGCTTGTGCCCGCAACACAAAGCTGGCATAGGCTATAGCTGTAATGTACGAGAAAATGGCAAGTTAAAATGCATGTTCAACAACGTTTCTCTTTTCTTTCTTCATTCATTTTCCAACAATAGTGTAAAAAAAAAATTGGGCACCGCGTTTTGGTGCCCCCAAATCTTGGCGCTCTACGTGGCTGTCTAGTTCACCTAGTGGTTATACCGGCCTGAAGATGGGTTTGCTCCTGGAGATTGTTAGCCCTCAAGATTTTCAATCCAAACTGTGGATTTATTTTTGCACAGATTGGTTGGTGACTTGAAATCATCTATCATCTATCTATATATATAAAAGTCAAGTGGTGTATGTATGTGTGTATGTATGTATGTATGTACGTATGACTGCGAACTCCTCCCGCACCGTTTGAGCCAGAGACTTGAAATTTGGTACAGTGAGGGGTCTTGGGGTCTAGATGCTGGTAAGGGTCGAAAAATTTTCGGATCTCACCTCTGACGCCCCCCAGGGGTGAAAGTCTTTCAGGGCCAATCACATCGGCTGGGCGGTTAGGTGGTGATGATGTCATAATACCCCTCTCCAACAGACACCTCACTCGCTCAGCTCACCCCTCCCTCCTCCAACGGAACCCCGGAGATCCCTCAGTTCTCTGCCCCTCCCCCCTCCCAACGGAACCCCGGAGATCCCTCAGTTCTCTGCCCCTCCCCCCTCCCAACGGAACCCCGGAGATCCCTCAGTTCTCTGCCCCTCCCCCCTCCCAACGGAACCCCGGAGATCCCTCAGTTCTCTGCCCCTCCCACCTCAACCCCGGACTCCATCAGCTCTGTGCCCCCCCCCTCCACCTGCGAAGGTTCCCGGAATCCCTCGGCTCTGGGGCCCCTCCCCGCCCGCGAAGGATCTGAGTTGGGTTTGGTGGGACAGTAAGTGAGGTGGGGGTGTCGGGTTCGGTCAGGGGGTGAGGTGGGGGTGTTGGGTTTGCTTGGGGGGGGTGAGGTGGGGGTGTCGGGTTTGGTTGGGGGGTAAGTGAGCCGGGGGGTGTCGGGGTTGGTCTGGGGGGGTGGGAAGGTGTCGGGGGGGGGGGTGAGGGGTGAGGTTTGGGTGTTGGGTTTGGTCTAGGGGGGGAAGGTGTTGGGATGGGTGCCCAGACCAAACCCGACACCCCCCCGGCTCACTTACCCCCCGACCAAACCCAACACCACCACCTCACCCCCCCACCAACCGCAACACCCCCTGACCAACCCCAACACCCACACCTCACACCTCACCCACCCCGACACCTTCCCACCCCCCCAACCAAACCCGACACCGCCACCTCACCCACCCCGATACCTTCCCACCCCCCCAGACCAAACCCGACACCCCCCGGATCACTTACCCCCCGACCGAACCTGACACCCCCACCTCACCCCCCCCCCCCACACCAATCGCAACATCCCCAGACCAAACCTGACACCCCCCGGCTCACTTACCCCCCCGACCGAACCCGACACTCCCACCTCACCCCCCCAAGCAAACCCGACACCCCCACCTCACCCCCTGACCAACCCCAACACCCACACCTCACCCCTCACCCACCCCAACACCTTCCCACCCCCCCCCCAGACCAAACCCGACACCCTCCCGGCTCACTTACCCCCGACCGAACCCGACACCCCTACCTCATCCCCCCAGGCAAACCTGACACCCCCACCTCAACCCCCCACCAACCGCAACACCCCCTGACCAACCGCAACACCCACATCTCACCCCTCACCCACCCCGACACCTTCCCACCCCCCCAGACCAAACCCAACACCCCCTGGCTCACTTACCCCCCGACCGAACCCGACACCCCCACCTCACCCCCCCCACCAACCGCAACACCCCCTGACCAACCCCAACACCCACACCTCACCCCTCACCCCTCACCCACCCCAACACCTTCCCACCCCACCAGACCAAACCCGACACCCCCCCCCCCCCGGCTCACGGTGCACTGTGTAGCACACAGATTATTAAATACACTGTTCGGTCGGGGGGTGAGGTGGGGGTGTCGGGTTCAGTCGGGGGGTAAGGTGGGGGTGTTGGGTTTGCTTGGGGGGGGTCAGGTGGGGTTGTCGGGTTTGGTCGGGGGGTAAGTGAGCCGGGGGGTGTTGGGGTTGGTCAGGGGGGGGTGGGAAGGTGTCAGGGTGGGTGAGGGGTGGGTGTTGGGGTTGGTCAGGGGGTGTCAACTGTCTGCCCCCTCCCCACCTCCAACTGACCCAAGCAACGCCGGGCACTTATGCTAGTAAATAATAAAACACAAAGAAAAGCCCCCTAAAATAGAAGCAGAAACTCCCAATCCTGGATTCCTGCCTCAACTTAAGTTCTTAAAGCCATGTTCCTAAAGGCACAAAGGCCCAGTCCAGCAGACCATTTAGATACCCATATGAACAGTAAAGCATATGAACAGTCTTATTGATTTCATTGGACTTCCTCTTGTGTTTATAGACTAATAGGTATCTGGATCAGGGCCCTAAATAGCAGCAGCTGAATTTTCCTTGGTACTTATACAATGAGATCTGCAAGTGCTCACCATATGTGAAAGTTAGACCACTTCTTTACCTAGTGCTAAAATATGGTTTTAGAAAATTAGGGCTTGATTTTCCACTGCACTCCAGCCCCGTGAGGTAAAGCTGCACTGGGAGCAATTTTAACTTAGGCCTCTGGCATAAAGTCTCTGAGGGGGTCTAGCATCCATGGGGAACTGGGAGCCTTGTTGACATCCCTCCTTCACTCTTTCTGCACAGGAGGGGGAAGAACAGCTTCCACTAGGTTCTCTCCAGCATAGAGAGAAATCTCCAGTACAAATATCTAATTGCCTCAAATTGACTTTGCACCGCATATGTTTTGGGCCCTTAATTATGACTAGACACTAACTCCTGAAAAAGACCAGTAAAAATGTAGTATTATTATAGTGCAGCCATTAAGTTCATTCCCCGCACTGCTACTATGAGCAGACTACCATAGTGCAAATACTTCTTTTTGTTCACCAAAGAGTTAAACTCTGCCTTCTCTGTATGCAGCTGTTCAAAATTCAAGTGATGTTTGAACAATTGCAAAGACTCAAAGACGAATGCCAGCTCTTTGAAATAATGAAATATTTGGATCTACATTGATTGATCAGATTGGCCAGAAAAGATCTACTTTGCCCTACTTTCCCCAACAGGGCCCTACTGTCGTCAGATGTCACCGATGTGGTGCTCTGTTCTGTTCAATGTTGATAACACCCGGCTGCATGTGTGTGTTCCCTCTGTGTGCTGCCCTGGCTGTGTGCAGATCACTGGCACAGCAGACCCCGAGAGAATCCCCAATGACCACAGACTCTGATAAGATACGAAGTCACTCAGCCAGATTTATTGTCAAATGAAGCACAGTAATAGTTTCCCGCAGATTCTACAGAACATACTACACATATGTGCCCCCTGACACTGGACACAGCTCTCAGTCAATGGGGGGATTTACCACTGTCCCCTAGGCTGGACCAAGCCACCACCTTAGGGGTGAATTCTTACACACAGGTACAAAGAAGTTACCCATCACTCTTGATGTATTGAGGTACAACCCCCCCCCTATGTCATAAGATGCTGTCTATCATCTTGTACATGTTGGTTTGAACAAAACAACTCTATCCATCATGTTATCCTTTAGGACCCAGTCTTCCTTGTTATCTGTGTAGAATGTGCTAATTGTGGACTGTTCTGGTACCATCCTGGCACATGTTTATATTAGTGTTTGTGTATAATTGCAGCATCAGGTTTCTTCTTACCAGCTTCTGTGAGCAGGACCTGCCTCTGGTTCACACCTTAGCTTTGCTTTATCTTGGCAAAGTCTTGACTATTACTTTAGTTCAGGCCTTAGGTCTCATACCAGGCCTACGATACAAGGGTCTTATCTTACCACACCTTCCAAATTCACAGCCATGAAAAACGCGTCACGGACCATGAAATCTGCTCTCCCCCCTGAAATCTGTTTTTTTGTGTGCTTTTACCCTATGTTATACCAATTTCTGAGGCCAGAGTTTCTCATATTGGGGGTCCTGACCCAAAAGGAAGTTGCAGAGAGGGCACAAAGTTATTTTAGGGGGAATTGTGGTATTGTCACCCTTACTTCTGTGCTGCCTTCAGAGCTGGGTGGCCGGAGAGTGGTGGCTGTTGGCCGGGTGTCCAGCTCTGAAGACAGCGCCCCACCAGCAGCTGCGCAAAAGTAAGGATGGCAATGCCACACCATGCCACCTGACTTCTGCACGGCTGCCTTCAGAGCTGGGTGGCCTGAGAATGGGGACTGCTGACTGAGGGCCCAGCTCTGCAGACAGCAGTGCAGAAGTAAGGGTGGCAATACCCTACCATGCTCCTGGCCAGCAGCCACTGCTAACTCTGGTCACCCCGTTCTGAAGGCAGCGCCACCAGTAGCAGCACAGAAGTAAGGGTAGCAGTACCACAACCCCCTCCTACAATAACCTTGCAACCCCTCACCACTCCTTTTTGGGTTAGGACCCCTACAATTACATCACAGTGAAATTTCAGATTTAAATAGCTGAAATCACGAAATTTATTATTTTTAAAATCCTATGACCATGACATTGACCAAAATGGATTGTGAATTTGATAGTGCCATATTCATACTGTATAAGATCTGGGTATTATTATTGTTTATTTATTATTATACACCATGCCAGAAGTTCGGTTTATATATAATGCTAACAGACAGTGAATGCCTTGGGCAAGTACTGCTGGTGATGTTACAGTAGCAGGAGATCCAGATTTAGATGACCCAGTTAAACTGAAAGCCTTCTGCCCATCTTAGGCAGCTGTTCAGGTGCAAATGAAAATCTTGGCGGTTTTCAAACAGGGTAGAGGTAACTCTTTCTTCCTCCTCGCAATAAAAAAAGTTATATTCACTCACAAGTAGTTAGCATTGTAGCTAAAGGCATAACAACTGCTGGATTTTGTCAAGCCACAATGCACAACTGTTGTCTGTAAAGTGCTTTAAGACACTTGTGCTAGAAAGTGCTACATATGTATGTATATCTGACCAAACTCTGTTCTATTTACTCCATCTTGTACTGACTAGCTAAATATTTAGCTTCTCTCAGGTTTAACTAAATGACAGTGATGTCTGCAGAAAACAAGATCAGGTTGACCATGAGAGCTGACAGCCATCCATGTAAATATAAAAACTGTTACTTCTGCTGAACAATAGTAGCTTTTCTTACAGGAGATTTCTTAATTCCATTTCTATAAATGTAAATTTTTGACATTGAAGTTGTTTATTCACCTCTTTTGCAGTATTTGGAGCTTCGATTTAATAAATATTTGCGTCTTTGTGGGACAATCCTCTTCATTATACAAACGGCAAGTAAACCTCAAACAGGTTATTTGATCTTTAATAGCCTTTAGCATTACTTTAGTGTGGTGTAACTGGTAGTCATGTGTAAAATGGTTGCTAAGTTTATTGTGAAAGATCAGAAATTGAGATGAAAGAAAGAGACAAGGAAGTTCTTCATACTACCTATTAATGACGAGCATACACTTTCCCACACTGTTCTTTGTTCCCTGCCCAGAGGATCCTTGAGTAACCTAAGTATCTAGGGAACATTGAACTAAATACATATTGCAATGCTAGTTGGCTGCTTGCTATTTTGCACTGGTACTTGTCCCTTCCTATAAAGCAATACAAACCCATCACAGATATAGGAAGCACTAGTGACTAGGAGAATAGTGGAACACCACTATATTTCAATTCAATGTCATGTCACCCTAAAATAATATTCACTAAGAAACTGAAGGCTTAAAGTGGGACAAGCTATTCATAAACTGCAGAGAAAAATAATTCAATACATATTAGAAACATGTCCAAGAAAATACGTATTTCTCTGTGTTAAAGCTTATATCTGAAACTGTCTGGATCATTAAAAGGAAGATTTTTTAAAAATAATATTTTACCATTTTGCTGGTATAATTTTATTGGTCCTCTAGCCATCAATGTGTCATTTTTTCTTAATATAGGAACACAACCTAAATAAAATGAAGAAGTTGAAAGATTAGATCTCAATTCTTCTTTTAATTTAAAGAAAATCTGATCATGATTGTGGCAAGAACACATTTTTTCAGCTAGGTATTCTATAATTTGTGAAGGCTACAAGTTAGGTGTAGGTTGGTCAGAAAACAGGTACGGTGGAGCCCCGGTATAAGCGCCCAGGTATAACACAAATCAGGATATAGCACGATCATACCTTGGCTCCCAAATAAACTCACCCCATGTCCTAGCACTTGGCAGCGGCAGCGGTTTCTCTCCTGTGCCTGGCCCTGTACCTGCAGTCCCGGAGATCTCTGTCCCCCCACAGGCGTGGGGCTGCGGCTTCTCTCCGCACCGCCCAGCAGGGGAGAGAAGCTGTGGCCCGCGCCTGCCAGGTACAGAGAACAGCGGCACCTGCAGCCCCCGAGTTCTCTGTCCAGAGAACCCAGAAACTTAAAAAAAATTTCTGTGGCACCCCACTATAAGGCACCCCCGTTTTTAACGCGATGGGATTATTTGGATCCCAACTGTTGCGTTACAGTGGGGTTCCACTGTATAAGTGACAAAACAGTGCAGCTTGTACTGATATGGCATTCACTATGGAGCTAGCTCCTTAGCTGGGGGTGAGGAGGGGCAGAGATATACTCAGCACACTTCAGGAGAGCATGGAGGGGAAAGGCGGCTTTATGCCACCTTGGTGTTTCCCCAATCTGGGAAAGAGTCTGGCCTTTAACATAATTTAGAAAAGCCTATGTGTTAAACCTGGATGCCCACAGTTTCAAGGGGCCATTCTGACACCTAAAGATTGCCGGAGCATAGGGATACCCTGTGAAGGGGCATTGGTGGAGGTGACAGTGGAAAGGGGAATGGCATAGGAGTTGCTATGGCAGCCCTATGGTCACGAGAGGATTCCCCGACACAGGGGGAAATCCTCTGCAGCCCCATCTTAGCTGAGTTTATGGCTTCTTTGTGCTACAGGAACAGTGTGAAACAGCCTTCACTGGGCCAAAGATCTGGCTCAAAGTAAGCCAAATAGTTGTACATAGCACCAGTTTGGAATTCTGTGGGGACATTCAGCTGATGGTTTAACAAGGTGCTGTCCCCACCGAGGTCAATGGGAATATTATTGGTGTAAACCATTGAAGGCTGAATATAAGATGGTACAAGTTAAAGGAGCCAGGGAGTGGCTTTATTTTCCTCTCTTGTTAGTTGCTTGTTGTGTTACATGCCGAGAGGACTGTAGGAGGGAATGTATGTTATACGTGTAAGTTTGCCTACTTGCTGAATTCCAAGTAACTGCAGGTTATGATGCTTTATCACTTACACATGAGCCAGAGTGTGATCTTACGCCAGCGTAAATCAGGAGGAACTCAGCTGAAGTCCGTGGGTTTAAATCCCATAAAATAGGCATAAGTGAATGGAGAATCAACTCCTCAATGTGTAACTTACCCCACTGCTGCTGATGTTGTTGAATTTGGACCAGAAACTTCCATGGAAGTTGCACCTGTTTACTCCAAGCTACAGCTCTGTGTTTGGCCTTGTGGAGTTACACCAGGCTGACAGCTGGAGGGTTGTTGGTTTTTAAATCTCCTTCCTCTGAAGCACCGGGGTGACTCTGGCTGGAGATGAGACATGGCTGGGGTTCTGAGGTGGCACCAAGTGTTCACCCTCGAAGGTGCTTGGCTGGCAGGTTCTTGCTCACATGCCCAGGGTCTAACTGATTGCCATATGTGGGGCTGACAGGGAATTTTTCCACAGGTCAGCTTGGCAGTGACCTCGTTTTTTTTTGTTTTTGTTTGGTTTTTGGCCTTCCTCTGCAGCATGTGGGTCAGGTCACTTGCCAGGATTATCTGGGTAGCTCTCACTTAATCATTTCTCTGCTATGATGGGGGCCTCAGGCACTGGTGCACCTGGGTCCCTCCTGTTCTCTGCTTGTGGCACATCACATTCTAGTCTCCCGTGGGCTGTAATACCTTGGTCTAATCTCCGTGGTCGGGTTTAGTGTGCAGGTTCTGGGTGGTGTTGGTGGCCTGTCATATATGGAGGTCAGACTAGGTGAGGTAGTGGTCCTTGTGGTCTTAAACTCCATGACTCTAAGACTGAGGCTGAAATTGACCCAACAGTTAAAATGCAAACTGGATTTAAAAAGAAATAAATCAAACTATTATAGGTGGGATCAGTACTGGGTGTCCCATTATGATAATAATCATAAGGGAAAATATTTGTTTGTCTAGATCTCTTTCCGGGGGGGGAATGGAGGGGGGAGGGGGAGGATGGATAATCAGACCCGTTCACAACCCTATATGTGCATGTCACCCTCCAGTGTCAGCAGCCAACAGAGGCTATAAACCCTAATTACTGCACCAGAATGACTGTTTAATGGCATAGCTCTAGTCCTGGTTAATCTGAATTATATTTGCATATTGAGTGTCATTAACATTGCAAGAGATTTCTTGGTAAAGTACTTGCCAGCCTCAGCAGTTTTCCCTCTTTCAACAGGCTTCTGCAGTATGGCATTTGTATGTGATTACTGCACTTTTTAAACAGTACAATACTTTGTAGAAAAGCCAGGAAAAGGTGAAGAGTGCCTGAGTATTTAAGAGCCATTGTAGTGTTCATTTTAGGAACAGTGTACCATGAAGAATGCAATTCTAGGTAGCCTCTGACTTTTTCCTTAAAAATGTTAGGAATTATTACTTAATACTGCACAGTACTGGTGATATAGACTCTATGTATACCTATAAAAGCACTTGCCTATGTATAATATAGGTAAATTAATTTAAGTAGGTATAGAACAAGTTACTTTTCATTTGATTTAGTATTTCTTTTATCCTCTTAGATTTTATACACTGGAATTGTTATTTATGCTCCAGCTCTGGCACTGAATCAAGGTAAAAGGAAAATATGCTAATTACTTTACATTTTACAAGGTAGTTGGTTTTATTTAATTATTTTTTTGCAATACATAAAACGAGACAGACAGGAACATAAGTAACTATGGGCCCAATTAAAAAGTCTTCCTAAGCTCCTGTTGACTTTTTGCCTAAATGAAGATTTCAGCATTGGTTTACTTATGACAGATTTTATAAGAGATTGAAGACTTTATAAGGGAGTTGAATTTCTTCATCTCTCTTATAAAGTCTTCAATCTCTTATAAAATCTATCATAATTTCTTCAACTCTCAGTTACCCTGACTTGAATGGACTCCCTTACTGTCTACCTGCACGAATCTCTTTCTGTTGAAGTAAATGAGATAACTCATGGTCTTAAAATTTTAGGATGTAGTCTTAGTTGTTAAAATTTTAATTAAAGGGATATTAGACCTTAGATCAGTGGTGGGACCCTGCAGCCCGTCAGAGTAATCTGCTAGCAGGCTGCCAGACATTTGCTTTACGTTTGCACAGCCACCCCCAGCTCCCAGTGGCTGCGATTCACCGTTCCTGGCCAATGGGAGTGGTTCACTGTTCCTGGCCAATGCGGGAAGCGGTGCGGGCCTCAGGGAAGTGCTGGCGGCCGTTTCCCATAGCTCCCATTGGCCAGGAACAGCAAACCGCAGCCACTGGGAGCTGCGGGTGTAAAGTCTATTACAACTGTCGTTATGAGTTGGTTTTATTCTTAGTCTGTCAAAGTCACTTGGTTTCAGAGCACAAATCATTTCAGTCTATTGTAATTATTTTCTACTTTTCATTTTAAAATGGTTCTAATCTTTATTTTTCAGGTAATCAAACCAACCTATAAATCTGTTTGAATGTTGAGGGATTTACTTTTTTTCAAAAACAGCCTTTGCAGTTGTACGTTTTCCCTCTTTTTCAGTCACAGGATTTGACTTGTGGGGTGCAGTGGTCGCAACTGGAGTAGTTTGTACATTCTATTGCACACTGGTATGTTGACAATTCATTTTAAAGACCCTCCCCTTATTTTAACTTCTTAGTTAAAGTACAGAACAACCTTCCACTGTAACATAGTATTCAAATATTGAGTTTAAACTTGAATGAAGACAGAGGGCAGGTCATCCTCTCCCCTGCTCCAAACTGCATATGGAAAACACCCTCTGCCTGTGGATCTGACCACATGGAAAGGGGCGTGGTCACATCTATAGCACTGTTCTCTACTTTCCCAGGTAGAGACTGGCCCAGCAGGGGGCAGGAGTGGGTGGGGCGCAGAGAAACTGATCACCTCACTCTGCCCTTCCCAGGGGATTTTACATAGGCGGGGATGAGTTGGCCCTTACTTTTGAATTTTCTATATTTATAATTGCACTTTAATTTCATGCTCCTACTATACATTGAATCTGCTATTCCTCACACAGGGTGGTCTAAAGGCAGTAGTCTGGACAGATGTTTTCCAGGTTGGAATCATGGTAGCTGGATTTTCATCTGTGATTATACGTGCTGTGGTGGTTCAAAAGGGAATCGACCGCATTCTAAATGATTCCTACCATGGGGGAAGATTAAACTTCTGGGAGTAAGTTTGCAAATACTTAGGCTAAAACAGGACCAGTTTAAACAATCTTAAAGGTGTTAAACTGCATCCACACAGGTTTTCAATTGAATTAACTTGATTGGGGCAGAGGGAGAAGCACCATTTTTGTCCATATTCTGAGTCTGTTATTTTTCCTCACATTTAGCTTTAATCCTAATCCCTTGCAAAGACATACCTTCTGGACAATTATCATAGGTGGGACCTTCACCTGGACTGGCATATATGGGGTCAACCAGTCTCAAGTTCAGAGATACATTGCCTGCAAAACCAGGTTCCAAGCCAAATTGTAAGTCTGCGTGTGGTAAATGTAATTATTTTGTGCCTGCCTTTAGCCACTATCTGTTCTTCATACAGGGAGATGTTTAAATGAATGCTTTAAATATATATAAAACCTGTCCATGAAAGGTAGTAACAACCTGTACTTTCTGCTTTGTGAACAAGGACAAAAAGCAAATTAGAAGAATAAATGCCAAGGTTTATAAGTTATGGGGACATTTAGTTTTGTGCCTGACTGTTTTATGATGCTGGTATTCATGCACACAAATAGCTGTATTAAGTTCATTTGCAACCTAGAGACCAAACTGCATAGGTGTTATTTATGCAAAGCTTCTAACAACACCAGATCTTGGCTTGGTACTATATTAAACCTAAATCATTGAATGGGAGTTGTACCACAATAAATATTAAAGGATTCAGCCATAAAGCTACTGAAATTAGTTGCCCAATGATAAAATTGCTGAAGAATCATGTTCTTTGTTTTCAGAATAGTTAGTGACCTGTCCTGATGCTGTAAGCAGCGGGATACTGGTGATCAGTAGGCTTTCTGTATAGATTTACTTATGTGAGAAATATATGAAAAATAAAAATGCCTTCCCCACAATACAATGGCATAAGGTATAAGAAGGGACAGTATTTCAGAGGTTTATTATTTTAAAAATGTGGGAAAAATAATTGAACACTTTTTTTCTCCTCCAGGTGAAAGCTATATTTTTAGAATTAAAATATTGAAAGTTGAGAAAAACTAGTTTTGTAGTCAATCATATTTATGACAGGAATGAGTCGATATGACTCATCACTATATCTCCAATGCCCCTTCCTTGGCCATGATGCTTTGTTCAGAACGTCAGCCTCTATGCAGAAAGAAGGCATATCTCACTTCTGTCACGGATTGCTCACGTATGCGAAAGAGCTTCATTCGTCATGCCTCTATTGCATGCCATTGGTGTTGACTCTTTCAGGCACCCCCGTCTGAAGATTTATTACTTGTTTGCACCCTCCGCACCCCCTGTGCAAGGGGATCCTTTAAAGGCATCCTGGAAGCAGTTCACTTGTGACCAGAGGAGTCTGGGAGTGTGGCACCATTGCAGTCACGTGGCCAGAGCAACTGTGAAGATACAGCAGTTCCATGTGGAAGGTCCTAGCCTCCCAGGAATCTGTGTGTGAGCCCTGAAGCCTTTCCATATTAATGGAGAGCCCTACCCTTATTGGAGAGCATTTCTGGAAATCTCTGCAAGGAAAACCTCATGGAGATCTCTTTAATTAGGCCCCTTCTGCCAGCTTTCCCAGAGGCGAGGGCAATTTTGTTTCCAGGCACATAAGCTGCTAATCACCCTATCTGTGCCTGAGAATATGATCATTTCCTGCGGCATGGATAATTTTCAGCATAAACACTGCATCGCCACAGAGGTGTAAACACTGGCACTACAACAGCTGCCTAGTTTCTTTTGCAAGAACCACAAAACACCCACAACAAGATTCACTGTTGCCCTGCTCCTTATGTAATCATTTACACCAGTGCACAGTAGATGTCAAATTCTACCACATCGGAATAGTAGAAATTTATACTCACATTACACTGATGTAAGGGATTTACAAGGTGCAGTACAATGATGAACTTGGCTCACAGTGGGAATGATTTCACGGGTCCCAACCCATGCCTTCTCTCATGAAACCATGGGATGAGAAAAGTATCTCAGGATTCTTGACTGGCTCAGAAAGGATCGCACCCCACCCAAGCTATGCACCTGTAATGACTAGAAAGCACAACCAAGCAACTTAGATTCTTGTATTCAAACAATGACATATTCACTTAAAAGAAGTACAGGTATTTAAAGTGGAAGAATCACATAATTCAGATAAATGCAGGGGTGACATTGACTCATCAGCCAACTAGTTGATTACCTCTTATTTTCCCTTTACCAATCCCTGGCTTCAAAGAACTCTTCAAAGGCACCACACAATGGTTTGAATGTTGAAATCTTAAATTCTTATTAAAAAGCAAGACTTGCATAGTCTTCCCAGACACAATGCCAGCTTTGAAGAAGAGTATTCCGCCAGCATTACTCATTCAGAATTAGTGGGAACAACTCATTTCTTAAATCCTAGAGTGTCCCTCTGAACTAGGATTTAAGTCAGGACAAGATCAAACAAACATTGATTGTCATTTGACACCCAGCCGCCAACATGGTTTAAAAACAAGATTTGAAAATGTTGTGGGCAATCGGGCATGGTCATACTTTTCTGCCTTGAATCACTCAATTGATAGCAATTGTGTTTAATTTTTAACTACAGTGGTCTAGGCTAAAACATGCTACTTAAAGCCTTGTTTACCCATGGGGATTGTACTAATTTAACAGAATTCTTCTGCATGTCCATCTTTAATCAGTTTAAGAGTGCCTTAGCTCAGTTTAGCTTATATTGATAAGGAATCAGGTTATGGTAAATTGATATAAAACACACTCAACCCTATATGAGAGGGTTCATGACACAGGGTTGGATCATTTTTACTAATTAGTCTAGAAACAGATTTAGCTAAAACTTTGCAATTTACATGTTTAGACAAGGCCCAAGTCTGACCACTGGCAGTGGGGTCACCCAGTCAGCTTTAATGTGCCCAGGTTTTGTTATCAGACACTTGATTTAAGTCAGGTTGTCTCTTGTGCTGATGAGCGTTACGAATTACACCAGGCTGCAGGAACAGTTATATTACACCAGTGCACCCAGTAACATACATTTCCATCCCCATTAAGATCTTCAAGAGCAGAGCTACTCTCCTGCACACATCCCGAAGAATCTTCTAAAGTAACCCAGGGATTGGGGCACTTTCACAGGCACTGGACAGCCGCCTAAGCACCCTAGATGCTGATACACATGCTTAGATACTGGAGGTACCAACGCAGCTCTGATTGCTTGGAACAGCGGCAGAACCTGAGTGGCAATCAATGGGCATTAGGCAACAAAATGGCTGCTGGTTGGAATACAATTAATCTTATGGAAGTACAGGGAGAACACCATGTTGTTGGAGAACATACCACCTGTGGACATTGTGGGTTGCAGTAAGGCACCAAAGATGAGCCAGAGGGAAATTAATTTCATGAAACTAGGACCAGTCTAGAGCATGAAGTACCTAGACACCTGCAGTAATCTGCAGGAGCTCCACCTCTATAGAGAAAGAAGCCAAAGTGGACAAGAAGACTAGAGCATTTTGAATAGCCAACAGTGAATGAAGACCTAGCATAGCAGAGGTTGCATTAATGCTTGAAGCTGGAGCCTTTTGGGGCTAGTACTATGAGGAGATGGAGTCAGTTTAGTACATCAGTCTCCAAGATTACCTAGGCACTAAGAAGGGAAGCTCACAGTCTGTGGGCAGTTCATTGCCTCCTAGAAGCAACAACTCTGAGGTACTCCAGGCCAAGACAGCAGGAGAAGGGCATGCACCATGGCAGCCTTCCAAGGTATGCTGGCTTTGTTAGGGGACATTTACAAAGTTCTTCCCCATTGATTCCTCACTGGGGCCCTGGCACTGTTTAGGAACAGTGGAGCCACATAATGCAAGACACCAGAGACACTGGAATGCCGCTGTTGAATAAGGGGAGCCCATATATCTCACTAAGACTGGATCTAGGGCCACCACCCTGAAACTCCCTCTGAGGTTTGAACACACTGGGGAACGGGTTGCTCCCTTCCTTTGGTCTGCAATGAAGAAATATAGTGAGACATACAGAATAACTGCAGATGTCACATCACATGATCTCATTATTAGATTTCTTTACAGGATGGACCTCTGTGATTGGCTACACAGTACCAAAATTAGAACATGAGTTTTATATTTAATAACTGTCAGCTTAGGTGATTATGTATCTGGAGACATATTGTGGACCCATTGCTAGTGCCAGTTACTCTCATAAGCAATCCCATGGACTGCCATGTGACTGCTTGTGTGAGGGATGGTCTACACTAGGGGGAGGGAATTGACCGAAGATACGCAACTGAAGCTACGTGAATAATGTAGCTGAAGTTGGCATATCTTCAGCCGATTTACCTGTTGTCCTCATGTCGGCGGTGGGGTCCTCCGGTTGACTCCAGATTGCGCCTCTCCTCTCGGCGAGCTGGAGTTCCGGAGTCGAAGGGGTGCTATTGGTGATCGATTTATCACGTCTTGATGAGATGCGATAAATCGATCACCAAAAGATCGATCACTACCCGCCAATCCAGCAGGTAGTGAAGACATACCCATAGTAACCGTTCACTAGGTCAGGATGGGGCTCACAGTGTGGCTCCTACTCTAAGAGTTACTCTATGACTTGTCATGTTTTTCAACAGTTCTGTGTGTTGCTGGGAGTTAGTGGCTTTGCCCTGCTTTGGCAGCCTGAGAGAACACAGTCTGTAACTAGACTAAGAACTGTTCAGTTAACAAGGTTTCTCTCTCTCTCTCTCTTTTTTGTGTGTGTGGCTCCCAATGAGGAAGTGAATACAGGTACAGTAGGACATGTTCATCTTTAGCAACATTACAGTACAGTGCTATGGCTAACTCTTTAACGTTATTGTTTCCTTTCATGTTTGTGCAGATCTCTCTATATCAACCTCTTGGGACTCTGGGCGATTCTTGTCTGTGCAATGTTTTGTGGACTAGCAATGTACTCCATATATCATGACTGTGACCCATGGACAGCAAAGCGTGTGTCAGCACTGGACCAGGTTTAACACTAATCATCTCAATGGTTTAATAGTTGGGGATGAATTAGCATTGCTGCCCTTAGGGGCTGTTCCCAAAGTATGAGGCTGAGCACACACATCTTCAGTGTCATGGGTGCTCTCAGGATCTGTCCCTTTGGAAAGATACATTAAGGAACATTATGGGACACTTGAAACCCAGAAGTGTATTTTATTTGCAATAAGGGAGGAAAGGGTTAATAAAATAAGGAACCAGAAATCCTATTATTCCCTAGTGATACATAGGACAGGGAAGACCAAGTATGAAAACCCTATATAGGAAACTAGATTTTTTTCCGTTTTGGGGGGAGGGAAGAGGTTGTTCCCCTGTATTTCAACCAAGGAGCCCAAAACCGATGGTGCTCTCTTCCCCCTGTGATCTACATGCCTCAAGGGAGATGCAGAGAGACAGGAGTGGTCTGCATGGAGGCTCCATGCCTCTGTCTCCATCAATCACTTGTCTTAGCCTGAACCCCCATTCAGAGGATGTACCTCAGTGTGGAGTGGGGGAGCGGGGAAGCACCTCAGTTAGCAGTCAATGAGTCAGCATGACCAAGGCAGGGAATCACTACAAAGAGGCGGGGAGGGAAGATTTTAAAGGCAGTGGCAAATCCTTCAGTCCCACTGCCTCCAGGTCCTGGCCCATGGCAGCAGGTCTCTTGGGGCTAGACGAAGGGAGCAGCGAGGAGAATAGTGCTACAAAGGCAGCTTCATCCTCTTGGCTTTGTCAGGAATTTGTCCCTTCCATCTGAATGAAGTGTAAAACAGAGGACATTTAAAACTAGAATAACTGGGCAGCGAGAAGTTTGGATACATTATAAAAGCAATACTTTAGAGCACAGATTAAAATTATATTTCTCAATCTATGATTTTTTTTCCAGCTCATGCCATATCTGGTATTGGATATTCTACGAGATTTTCCAGGGGTACCAGGGCTTTTCGTGGCCAGTGCCTACAGTGGGACATTAAGGTAATAGCATCATTCTGAACTCAGTGACATACATTGGCTGTTTTTATGCATGCTCATTGGAGCATAAATTGCATTTACACAAGATCCTTTGCCTTTAATTTCCCTGCATGCGTATGTTGCTGTTCTTTAAACAGGGACAAATTAGAAGCTATTTAACAGGTGCAGCTTAAAAGCTTTTCAGGCTTCACCAGTGGAGCTTTAAATATCCTTGCATTGAAGCAATTTGGCCTCCACGGCTAACAAACTCTACCAACAGGGCTAATCTGAGCCTTGGTGCTATAACCTCCATTGTCATGAGCAAAGTATGGCATGTACAAGCTCCACCTCTCCTTGCTTCAAAGCTATTACTTCACTAGCTGCACTTGTAAATTCCTGAAATCCTACAGGGAAACACGGAAGCTGCACTTAAGGGAATTTTCTGCTGCTCTGCCTTCCCTTTCTGCAGGTTTGGAACTGTAGTTTAAAGCCATCTCCCTTCTTCCTATGACTGAAAAAGCATATTCTGCTCATTAAAGGCTATTTACAAACTAGTGTTTGGCATTAAGAAATACAGCTGTTCTGAGGCAATCCCGTGAAAATGGCCAGAATATTTTGTTTCACTTGGTTGTGGTCAAAAATGCATTTTCCACCTTCGGATACAGGAATGCCTCACGTAAAGTCATACTGGTTCATGTTGTTTCATTGTTACATTACGGATCAATTAGGGAACATGCTCGTTTAAAGTTGTGCAATGCTCCTTTCTAATGTCGTTTGGCAGCTGGTTGCTTTGTCCACTGCTTGCAGGAAGAGCAGCCCATTGGAGCTAGCTGGTGGGTGGTTGGAACCAGGGTGGACTGGCAGCTCCCTGCTCCCCTAATTTCCCTGTGCAGCAGCCGCCCAGCAGGCTATCAATTGCCAGCAGTTCAGATGTCCCTCCCCCCACTGCCATGTGCTGCTCCTTACCTCTGCCTTGGAACTGCTCCCTGAGACTCCTGCTTGCTGTGTGTGTGTGTGGGGGGGGGGAGGGCAGGAAGAGGAGGGTCTGATGTCAGGGTGTCCCCATCCCCCCTGCTTACCCCATCTTCCATAGAGCAGAGGGAGGTAGGGGGAGGGAGATTGCCCTGGCAGCAGCTACTGATCTAATTAACAAGGCAGTGCACTCAGCTTGCTGATCTAATTAACAAGGCAGTGTACTTAAAGGGGAAATGCGCATTTGTCTCTCACATACAGGGTGTGTGTCTCTGTCTGTCCTCCCTCCTTTCTTGCTGCTTTGTAGAGTGTAAGAGTTAAACTTTGAGGGCTCAGCCAATTGCTAGTTCATCATTTAGCAGTAAGGCATTCCCTGGGAAATATCCCACCCTATGGAGAAATTGGATTCCCTTAACATCGTTTTGCTTAAAGTCATATTTTTCAGGTCCATGACAACGTTAAGTGTGGCGTTCCTGTAATTGAAAAACAATTGAAAAGATTTTTGCTTCAACTTTCCCAAATTGTATACGTTCTGGCATAATCTTCAGTTTGCAAAAATCAGGGGTTAGAATGGAAACAGTTAACAACTTTATCTATAGCAATCACACCCAGAGCAACTGGTATAATGCTGTGATTGAATACTTTTTTTGACTCGTACTATTTGAAATATGCAAGTAAATATGATGATCAGGGCAATACATTTTCACACTTTGGGGTGCAAGCTGATTTGCTTGTGAGAGTAATGTACAAAAATGTCTGCACAATCTGGATTGTAGGTGATTGGCATTTTGCCCTTCCTGAGAAGCACAGTACAAGAGGCCAGATACTGGACTTGATAGGGAAGAATAAAATAATACTTTCTCACCTTAATAAATTTCTGTTTGTAAAGTGTTTTAAAATCCTTAAATGGACGAGGTTGCAGAAGTGCAAATTATTATTGTAACTCTGGCGACCTACTTGAATTCTGTTAATTAGTTAATTGCGTCAGACTTTGGCAACTGCTGGCGCCACTGGAATATTAAAGAGAAGGGAAATAGTAGGCATTGTGGCAAGTTTCTCTGTAAGGAAAATGTGTCTGATTCTATTCTGTATGATCCAGGCGGTTCAGAGTTATTCAGTAGTAGCTAGATCTGCTCTCAGGAGAGAGGGGCTGATGTTTCAAGTGTTTGGGACAAGTGGTTCCCTGGAAGTCTATGGAATGCTCACTGGAGCTCATAATTAACCATTTGAGTGTGAGGAGATGCGTATTTTGTGTTTGCTGTGGTCTGTGCTGCGATGGACTCATTTTCCAGCCACAATACAGGCATGTCATTTTTAAGATTTAGGCCAAGATTTTTCAGAAATAGGTGCCCAAAATTAGGCTCCTAAATCCACATCTAGGCACTTGAAAAAGTAGCTGATTTTCAAAAAAAGTGTCAAGTACCCAGCAGTTCCTATTGACTTTTGAAAACTAGCTCACTTATTTAAATATGGATTTAGGATCCTAGCTTTAGGCTCCAATTTTTGGCCTGAGCCTGTAGAGTGCATCCAAAATAGTCAATGAAATGCCATGAGATGTACATGTACCTAGCCCAAAGGATGTGATACAGATTAATAAAGTCAAAACTGTTTTAAAATACCAGTCAGCCTTTGCTCTATAGCAGGGGTGGGCAAACTACGGCCTGCGGGCCAGTTCTATCTGGCCCGGGGAGGCTGTCCCTGCCCTTCCCCCGCAGCCGCATAGCGCTGTGGCCGGAGCTGCGGGAGGAGGCAGTGGGGGAGCAGGGTGGGTTGGGGTTCTGGGGTGGGAGGGTGGATAGGGGTCGGGGCACTCGGGACAGGGAGCACGGGAATTGGGTGGGGTCCTGGGAGGTAGTTAGGGGTCTCTGGAAAGGGCAGTCGGGGACAAGGTGGGGGGAGTGGATTCTGAGGGGGCAGGAAATGGGAGGGGCTGGATTGGGGGCAGGGCCTTCCCTACCTGGCCCTCTATATAATTTTGTAAACCAAAAGTTTGCCCACCCGTGCTCTATAGCAATATATGTTAACTTTCCTTCCACTGATTTATCTGATTGCTTCTTTTTCTTAAAACATGCATTATCCTCTCTGAGAATAAATATTTTAAACCATTGCAAAATGTAACAGATAGTGCTGTCAAATGTAGTCCCGTTAGTAATAATAATTTCATCATGTATAGTAGTTACAGTCACATAAGGTCTCATATTGTTGCAGACAGTATCTCTCTGCCGTTATCTCGATTATTAAGTATTTGTAATCTCAGTTCCTAACATACACTAATGTTTCAAATTTTGTCATCTGCAGCACAGTGTCCTCCAGCATCAATGCTTTAGCGGCTGTAACTGTTGAGGATCTCATTAAACCTTACTTCGGCTCCCTCTCCGAAAAGAAACTATCTTGGATTTCCAAGGGGATGAGTAAGTTTGTGAGGGATAGTTTCCACTTTCACCATAAAGAAAAAGGGCTTGGTTCAGATCCCCTTTATAAGGGTGTCAATCAGGAGTAGCTTCATTAAAGTCAATGGAATTACACCAATATGAAATCTGTGTGGGATCAGAATCAGGGCAAGAGTTTTCAGATATGGGGGAGAAAGGGAGCAGCTGTTTAAAGTGAGCATGGAAAAGGGCATCCTGTTTGATCTTTAAGCAGTAAAGTTATATTGTAGCCTTGTTCAATCTAGATTTCTAATACAAAGGGCTTGGGTTGAAATAGGTGTTATTTTTCATTCCATCAGGCCTGGTCTACCCTAGCTACAGGTGGGGTTGACCTAAGATACGCATCTTCAGCTATGTGAATAATGTAGCTGAAGTCGGCGCATCTTAGAACGACTTACCTGGCGTCTTCACGGCGGCAGCGGGCTCCCGCGTCGACTCCGCTTGCACCTCTTGGCGAGCTGGAGCTCCAGAGTCGACAGGGAGCACCTTTGGGGATTGATTTCTTGCATCTAAACCAGACGCGATAAATCGATCCGTGATAGATTGATCGTTACCCGCTGATCAGAAAGAAGGCAGGTGCATGGGATGGAATTTTATAACAAGCCACTTGAACATGGAATGACTTGGCAGAGTATGTGGGTGGGGAAATGTCCTGCATCACACTCTCCTTCTAGAAAATGTGAGGCTTCACGACTGCTACAATTCACCCTGAAGCCCTCAACCTGTTTAGTGCCCCCACGGAGCCAGTCTCCGAATTTTGAGTTGAACATACCGGACCAGATCCTTAGCTGATTTAAATCGGTCACACTCCATTGATTTCTTTGCTAACTACATAAGTTGACATCAGCGGGAGATATGGCCCACAGTGCCCCAGATAGTTTGCTGGGAAAAATTAAGACATATCTTTTACTGTAATAAGCTTAGTAAAGGACAGAAGAGTACAGACAACTACTTCACTGTATTCAAGGCCGGTGCAAGGATATTTTGCGCCCTAGGCGAAACTGCCATCTTGCACCCTCCTTCCTTTCTCTCCCCCTGGAGCATCATTATTATAAACTTTCAAAATACACCATTTTTAGTCACATATACTTCCTTCCTTCAGTCTTTCATATCAAAATCTACTACATTTTAGTCTACTTTTAGAATATCCAATTATTATTATTAATAACATTTATAATATTAGAATGGCAGATAATCCGTCATACAACAACTGACAATATCAATATGACAAATTTCATCAACCTACACATGCATATTTGCTCATAAACATATACACTCAAAAACTTAACATACACACACACACTTGACAGAAAGTATTAGTGCTATAATGCAGCAGCACTTGCCAGAGTCTTAGATCTGAAACAACTCAACAAAAATAGTTAGCCTCAGTCAACAACCTCCAAAAACTAGTAAACTTAGCATTATAAAAGGCCTGTCAGAACGGGTAACGGCTGCATGCAAAGAAAAAATTGACGTCGTTGCCACTTTGTACCGTAGTGAAGTAGTACGCTTGTGCCCGCAACACAGCTGGCATAGGCTATAGCTGTAATGTAGGCAAGAACAGCAAGTTAAAATGCACGTTCAACGACATTTCTCTTTTCTTTATTCATTTGTTTTCCAGCAATAGTGTTAAAAAAAAATTGGGGGCCTGGCTTTTTGTCCCCTCCAAATCTTGGCACCCAAGGCGGCCTCCTAGTTCGCCTAGTGGTTACACCAGCCATGCCTGTATTCCTGAGCAAGAGAACACGCTCTGCCAGTGAGCACACCAGAGCCGTGAGGGGTGTTACCACGGTGTTGTCACCCCAGAACATGGTTTCTTAAGCATTATTAACAACACCTGATGCCAGCTTTTGTTTGCTATGGGAATGGAGGCTCACAAATCTGCCCTCGGATAATTGCCTGACCTCCATATTAAGCAGTGGGATTAATATGTCCCCACTGTAGCTGTAAAAATTAGAGCTTTGTGAGTGGAGGATGTAAATAAAGTGCTCATCCAGCATTAGGGACCCTGGGAGGAAGAGACTTAATTTGCTTAGGCTGTCTAGCTTCTGGCTGTATGGGAAATTCTTAGTCACGGAACTCCAATAATCTAAAAGTGTTTTCACTAGAACAAAACTCAGGTGGGAAGGAAGTTCTGTTCTTGAAATAAAAAGTGTTGGCGCAGCGGATTAGAGGAGGAATGTACATGATTCTTGCTGTGCTTAGTATCCCAATTTCTTTTTAAGATTTAATCTTTCAACTAATCTTCAGTAACCACATATTGTAAAAGGATTTGCCATGTTTGCACGGTCCCCTCCTGAGGTAACAGAGTGCCTGGCCTTTTGTTGGTTTGGCCATTCTCAGAGACAATCCTACGTGCCATGTATTTTTGGCTTTATTAGTAGTAGTATTAGACTTGAAGGCAACTTCACGGGAGAGATGTAAATGGATACTTTTGTCTTTCTCACCCATTCAGGTCTTTTTTATGGAGGCGTGTGTATTGCCATGGCTGCTCTGGCGTCCCTTCTGGGCGGTTTGTTACAGGTGCGTGTTTAACAGCATTTCGCCTCTGTGTCATTAACTAGAAGAAATTATTGAAAAGAACAATCACTGGCTACTATTAAGTGATTAATTTTCATCCTTTGATGAGTATTTATCGTGGAAATTCTAGGACCGAATCCTCAGCTGATGTAATTTGAGGTAATTCAACAAGGGAGTTACACCAGCTTATACAGCTGAGGATCTGGCCCAGAGCCAACTTGAATCCCTAATTGCAGATATTTCATTTCCTTCCCCACCCCCATGGCATATGTTGCAGATTTTGGATTTGCTGTGTAATACTTGATATAAGACTTTATTGTCTTCCTCAGGCAGCTCTCAGTATTTTTGGCATGGTTGGTGGCCCTCTTCTAGGACTGTTTTCTTTGGGAATCCTCTTCCCCTTTGCAAACCCCATCGTAAGTATAAGTTGTGTGTCTCGCGGTTGCAAAATATAATAGTCATTTTGGGGATCATTTCCCTTCCCTCCACCCAATAGTTAGTTTGTGTTTGATAGCATGGAAGATGTTTTAGATTGACTTTTTCCATACATACCCCGTCCCCCATTGTCCCAATAATTAGGTAATAAGGCCTGTTTGTTTAGTCTGAAAAAATATTGTTAAAAATGGTAAGATTCATTAATCACTTATTTTCTTCTTATTCCCTATGGCTAAAGCAGTCATTTGTCTTTGCACAATGCTGCAGAATCAGCAATGTGCTGTAAACTGCATAAAAAGAGCAGGATGTTGTTACTTTGTGGCATGACAAAATTCACTCCATAATTATGGTTGCTAATTGCATTTCCATGATAAGCCTGATTTTGGCCACCCTCAGCTAAAACAGACCCACATATACCCCCTGCATAAATATGATCTATGAATCAAACTGACTTGCACAAGGTATTCCTAAATATGACACCCTAAAAACGGAGGTGTTCTCTAGAGTTCATAAAGTCTAATGTTTTGGTGGTTGTAGCAAGAAGCGTAGAGATCAGGAGAGAAGTGAAACTTAGTTCTCTGGACACTTGTGAGGTGAGCGATACTACACAGCACCATAGTTGATAGGCTAAATCAAACATTGTTAACTTTTATATTTGGAATATCTCTGTGGACTGCAATGAATTATGAGTTAGAATCATCCTTGTTCAGAGAACCAGGGCAAGGGGTCTACACAATACTCAAATCCCAATTAACTTTGAATTAGTCCTGGGGGTTGTTTTCTACTAAAGTTGAGACTGGTTTTAAAAGCTGTACGATTGGTAGTCTATAGGCTCTAGGAGCCAGGATGGCTATTCTAACTGGCTGCAGCTAAAGCGGAGTTTAATTCATTGTTCAGATCTTGAAGAGAGTTCCTATCTTTCGAAACGGTAAAAGTGTTTGCTCTAAAGAAAATCCTCCCATTGCAGACAGAATACTGAGGGGGAAACGCATACATTGGGAATTTTTGTGCACCTGTTCCAAGGTGTTAGGACATCTTCTTAAATTAAATAGCAAATCAAAATAAAATAAAATCTAAAAAAAAAACCCCAAAAGGCTTCTGCCTTCATAGTTTCTACCGGATAAAAGTTGTTTAAAAAAATTATGGGCCAAGAATTTCATACCTTAGTGCCTAAAGTTAGACTCAAGCCCATACTTAGCCAGCTAATTAAGTGGCCTGGTTTTCAAGTGTTGAGCAGCCTCACACAGCTCCCATTTAAGACATTTTTGAAAATTAGACCACCCAGTTCTGCAAAATCTTGACAGTGTTTTTCTTTGTCAACCCTCTTGGGTTTTTTTGCTTTACATTTCAATCCGATTTTACTTTGTTTTAGGGTGCATTTGTAGGTCTTATTGGGGGCTTTACTGTTTCACTCTGGGTTGGCATTGGGGCTCAGATTTACCCTCCGCTACCTGAGAGAACGATGCCATTATCCCTCACAACTATCGGCTGCACCACAGGCAGCCCAGGAATAGGAGGCAACTGGACTGCATCAACCGAAATGCCAACTTTAACAACCCTTGTACACCTGCAAGGCACTGAAAGGTATATAAGAAATCGGGCACATGTTGCACCGGCGCTTGATTTAAAGTGATGTGACCATCTGTGTAACTGTTGGATTGTTATAAAAATCTTCACTCTTTTGGTGACCTGATTAATTAAAAGGGAGTGGCATTTTGTGTTTTCTCCTACTGGGAGGTGCTTATCAAAATCCCTGGAAGTCAGTGGGCATTGGATCAGTACTGTAGAGTTCTATAGTCAGATGTGCCTTATTGGGAAGTAGTTTTGTTTCTGGGTTTCTCTGCAAGAGAGTAGCATGTGCTCATTATTTTTTTTTAGCACAGAGCATTTCTTATATTTAGTCTCTTAGTGCCTAGTTTTATGCAATTTCAAGTTGTCTGAAGTTTGAAGAAGAATAACAAAATGTTTCCCCCTCTTTTCCTAGATCTGTCCTGGCTGATTATTGGTATTCCTTGTCGTATCTGTACTTCAGCACTCTAGGGACCCTGGTCACAATAGCTTTGGGAATGACTGTCAGCCTCTTAACAGGTACCTTTGCCAGAATTTTAGTTTAACACAAGAACGTGTGGTTTTCCACATTAACGGGCACACACATGGAATGGTCCCTATTACGAGACGTTTCAGTAACTCTTTGGTTGGGCTTGCACACTTTGGTTTCATTGACTCTCAGCTTTCTAGAACCTTTATCTTTTGGCTTGTAATTTTCCAGCCATGGTCTCTGTCCAAAAAGGGCATTGCTTTCTCCTTTGAATTGTGAGGTAGTAACGTCTGAACCTGAGATTGGGGTGGGGAGTCCATTTACCCATTGCATTAAAGCTGAGCAGGGGCTGAGGTTTAAGAGCTGCCATCCAGCATGGAAATAGTCCTGCCTGAGGAGAAACATCTTTCCTTCTCCCAGAGGCTAAATAGTGGTTTTGCTTTGAATGAGTTGGAAGCATTTGAAATGTGCTTACTGAACATGCCCAGTGCCCATTTTCACTACACTCGCCAAGCCATGTGCTCAAGGAAGGATTCATGATGTAAAGCCGTATTAGCTGCCCAAAGAAAAGTCTAGTGAAAAAGATTGCTGCAAATTACTAAGACCCTAAGAGTAAGCATGACAGTTGGGATCTGAACCCCGAGATCCTGACCCAACCCTCTGGGTTTGGTTCCAGGCAAAATCCAAAATGAGGCTATTATCCAATTTGCATGCGTCTGAACCTCCCCCCCCCCCAGCACAGCTGACCTCTCAACATTTCCACCATTTTAGACCAGCGAGAGCAGTTGGACCCCCACACCAGATTCAGTCTAACTTCTAACTTAAAACTAATCTAGACCTGAACTCTGCATCTTCACCATTAAGGCCACAGACACTAGAACAAAGTGAACAGGACGGTGTCCATTACACTTACTGCATGTAGAAGCAGAGGAGAGTAAGGCACATCATCTTCGGTTTCTTTACTCTAGAATTCCTCAAACTCTTTCTGGAGCTCCCAGGAGCCCTCTCATTTTTCTTCCCCCACTTCCTCCTTAACGCTTCACATCCAGGAATGGATTTAGGGGCAGGTGACCCAGGTGGCTGCCTGGGGTACTGGGCTTGGGTGGTGCCAGGCTCAGGGTGCTGTTTGTGTTGTTAGCAACCAAAAGGGAAAATAGAATGTCTGAAGTTAAATATTTCAGGTGTTCCGTATGTGGATTTATTTGTCACTAACCCCCTAGAATCTTCTGGACCTTTGTAAAATTTTGTGGAACCTTCCAAACTTGCTTATATATGGCATGAATGAATACAGATTTACAGACCCTAGAGTGAAAATTTATCATCTTCTGTGAAAGAGATAAACCATTCATGCAAACTGTCCATCAAAGTCATGAAATGGGCTACAAATCCAATAAAGAACAAGGTATTCAGAAGTTTAGCAAACGGAGTGGGAGAGGGCGCCGAAGATGTTCCTTGCCTAGGGCACCATTTGGTCAAGGACTGACCCTGTTCACATCATGACAATAGTTCTTTAAGACAAAGTGTGTGAGAAGGCTGGACACAGCATGTCTCTGGAGTCTGATGCACCCTTATCAGTTAATAGGATTACCTTGTTAAAAACAATTTAACACTTTGGGTATTTTGCAGGAGGAATAAAGCAGAACATAGATCGTAAATTCTTGCTGACCAAAGAGGACATACTGTCCAGCTTCTCATTTTTTAAACCCAAGACAGTAAGTATAGCTATGTGCATCACTCTGATGCCTCCTTCAGGCAATTTGTCCTCCTGGGTAACAGACACAAATACACCAGGGTGGGGGTGTTACATTTTCTAAAAAAACTGTTTCAGTGTTCATCTACTCTTCCATCCAGATCCCGGCCTTTCAGTTTCTGCCTCTGTACAATTCGGTATCGGTCATTCCAACATACAAAATAGGACTAGGGTGCCAGGGGGCCCCTGCTGAAATTGCTCAGTTAGGGCGAACTGCAACGAATGGGGCAGACAATCCCCAAGACTGGTGGTTATGTTAATACTTTGACTCACCAAGCCAGCAACAAAACAGCTTCTACAATACCTTACTCGTTACCCAGAAGCCAACAACACAGTTCCCTTAAAGCAACCCGGTCTTGCGCTTCCACCCAGACAGCCAAGTCAAATATGAGGAGGATTTCTGAAAATCTTGTTCCTCATGTAAAATTTTTTTTAACCATTCCCCTTCTTGCTCCCTTTGCGCCTTCCTTGGGCCTCACTACTCCCCACTTCTTTGAAAATATCTAATGTTTGTTGTGTGAGCTGTTTTGGAGCCTCACTGTAACAGTCGTGTGTATATGTCACCTGTGCAGCAAGGAAGGGAGAGTTAGTTTAGAGGATCAGGATTCAGTAGTAGACAACAGCAGTAGTGCATGTGTGTGCATGTATGGGCGGGAGCGCGTGCATGTGTGTGTGTGTGTGTGTGTGAGTCCATGCCTCACAATGTGAACTCTTTTTCAGAATGAGAAAGTGGAAGTTTTGAACTGGAACCCCTTCCCCCCGGCAGATGAAGGAACTGACAATCCTGTTTTCAACCACCTTGAAATGAACGTCACAGAAAATAAAGAACAAGTCAATGGTGCCCATGTATGACTTCAGAGGAGAGTGTAGATGCGTGTTAAAGACATTGCCGGCATTCCTGTGAAGAGTTAGTTACCCACCCTCCCTGGGGTTTTGTGCAGTAATCCCTACTACACTTCATGCCATCACCACATTGGAATTGTCATTAAGACTGATTCTAAGAAAGGCATCAGAGCATATTGGCCTGAAGAAAAGGCGGGGAATGGGTATTTTATAGCATACAACTCTGCTTATTTTAGGAGACCTTCCAAAAGTCACGCCTCTGTGCCTGTGACAGAAGTGAACGTGAACTAAGACCAAGAGAACTTCAAGCGTCCTCAAATGTGGACAATGTTTTGTGTTACCTCCCATGATTATACCCGTTGAGCACAGCAAGAAACCAATGATACTGGCTTGGTATTTATTTAGCTTGTGCATAGTTAACTAACCCAGTGGTGGCTTGGTAACCAACTGCTTGTCTCAATCCACCAAATGACACATTCCGTTCTAAGGTATCAAGCTGGATCCTTCTCTCCCCAGAATAATTCCAGTGACTGTTGTGGAGCTGCTCCTCAGTTACACTGTGAAAGTGAAAACAGAACCAGGCCCCTGCCTCTTATAGGGGACCTTGACATGGAGGACTAAAGCCGACATTGCTGTGTGAAATTATCATTTAGTCTCCTATAAAAATATTTACGTTCAACCTCAGTTAATTTTCAGATTTATTTTATTTTTAAAAAGAGCATCTAGTTTTCACAGACATGGCTATTTCTCTTTCCTGGTCAATTCCATACTCTTTCTGTTGCCAGGTCAATATTTTACACTTTTGCAGTATCACAAGGTGGTTGTGCTTTTATAATGAAGGTGGTATTCTCTAGTATGTTTCTCTGTAGAAGTGCTGACCCTGAGCTCCTTCGTCATCCCTCATGGTGGTATCTGAATACGTGCTGAGCAAGGAATTCAACAGTGAATCGGGTGGTAACATGCGTACCCTCCATTTCCTTCTCAGTGCATAGTTGACCAGCTAGTCAAGTTCCTTTGGGAGCTGGTTGGGGGGGAATGGTCCCCGTACCAGATTGTGAAGCAGCACCAGAGCTGCTTTGCAGTCACTACTGCAACCATAAGTGCCAACTCTGTGGGTGCCCAGAGGCTGGAGAACCCATAGGGACAAATTAGTGAGTGCTCTGCACCCACCGGCAGCCACCAACAAACAGCTGTTTGCCGGCATTAGTATGCTCCGTGGTGGAAGGAGTGGAAACGTGGCATGCTCAGGGAAGGAGGTGGGGAAAAGGCAGGGCCAGGGCAGGGATTTGGGGAAGGCGTTTGAATAGGGGCAGGGAAGGGAGCGGAGTTGGGGCAGGGACTTTGAGGAATGGGTTAGAAGAGGCAGGGCAGGAGAGGGGCCACATGGAAGGGGGTGGAGGGCAGGAAAGGGGGGAGGTCAAGCTCCCAGGGGAAAGTGGGGAAGTCAGACTGCCGCCTCCACACTCCTCATCCAACCTCTTCTGGTGGAAACAATGGGCAATTGCTGATTGGTTGAGCTAAGTAACATTTTTTTTCATTAAAACCTATTTTCAATGGAAATGCAACCAAAATGAAAGTTTTGTAGATAAAATAATTTTTGGCTCAGTGTTAATGGAACAATTGAATTCTATGCTAGAGCTGGGCAATATTTTCTGACCAAAACACTTTTTCTGGTGAAAGAAAAACAAATTTGGTAACATGGGAATGTTTTGCGAATTTATGTTGATTTTTTGCTGTATAGTTTTGGTTGAAAAAAAAAATTCCAAAAACCCAACCTGGTTTGTTTCCATGTTTTGAAATGAAGTGTTTTGATTTTTCAGTTCCAATGACTTTTAGCTTCAAAGTTTCCTATACCTTGATTGAAAAATCTGTTCAAAAATGAAACATTTAGATTTTGTTGAAACTAAATTTTTGTTTGAACAACAATTTTTTTGTGACTTTTCACTTTACCAAAATTTTCATTTGTAATTTGTCCCATAATGAATTTTCCCTAATTTTTCAGAATTTCCAATAAAAAACACCGATCTGTTCTTTGTCCAGCTCTACTTTCTACCCTTTTCCCCTCAGAAGGGGTTAGATGATACAGTAGGAGGTTTCAAAGATAGTTGATCATTGCTGTTAGCGGTCGAACCTCTGGGTAAAATGATTGGTCGGAAATCTGTCTCCTAGTGTTTTTAGCCAATCAGTTGTTTACACATACAACATTTGTATTAAAGATTAATTATTAAAATACTCTACAGTGGCTAGAATAATTTCAGGAAAATAGTGTTTGCAGCAAGTCCTCTCTGTATAGCCTACAAACGTGTCTGTGGAGTAGACTGCAGTAAAATATTGGAACTTATCTAAAATACTTCCTGAAATAGCCCAGTGAAGGCTGAAACAAAAATGGTGATTCCATGCCTCACAATGTGAATTTTCACATCATCGCCTCCTGATTTAGTGGCCCAAAAGTTAGGCAGGAGGAGGTTCATGTCACACTTCATGTCATTCACATGTCTTACTTCATGGCATAGGCAGAGTTAAAGTTCAATAAATGACTTCAAATAATGTTTCAGGCCACAAGTTTAGTGCCTTAGGCTGTTTTAATAAATTACTTGAAGTCACAATAGTTAAGGGAAAATATGTGACACTGCACTTTTAAAAAACAACAGTCTTATGGAAAACATTTTTATTTGGTTTGATTAAATACGATGATGAAAAAAGGGGAAAGTCAAAGAAGATCCTAGCTAGTTTGATCATGTATCAGATAAAATGCACAGTACTCTACATAAGAGCAAAATACAATGAAATACAAGCAGATGATATTTCATAATAATCAACTGCTTGCCTGCAAAACACATTCAAATAGGAGCTTATCATTATACTAAACTTTCTATACAGCAGGTACAGTACTGTTCAGCAATATGGTCAGTGGATAGAGTACAGGTGACTCAGCCCTACTGATTTGTTACATGACGTTGGACAAGTCACTTAACTTCAGCGTGCTTCAGGTCTCTCACTAAAATGGGAATCCTGCTACTTACCCTCCTTGATCTCTGTGGGTGAGAAGTACCATTGAAGTTCTAACTGTTATGATTTATTACCTCAGCACGCTTTTAAACTGAGCTGCAGTATTTATTTTTTGGACACCCCAGAAGCAGAGGCACTACCTTCTTTCATCATCAGATTATCAAGCCTTTTCTGCTGTACATGTGCAGAATACATTGCTGGCAAATCGTAATGACAAAAGGCCGGGTTCAGCTAATGTAAATCAGCATAGCCTCACCAAAACTATGCGGACTTCTACCTGCTGAGGATCTGGTCTCGAATGACATGAACCTCCTCCTCCTGACTTTTGGGCCACTGAATCAGGAGGAGATGATGTGAAAATCAGCAAGAGTGATGCGACATTTGAACACTTCACACACAAAGAGAAATCTGTCTGGGCAGGCAGCAAAGCTAATTAAGTCACTTCTTGCTCTGCTGCCGTTTCAGACTCTGAAACTATCCGTGGTGACGAGCAATCTAAAGTAGGGTGAGCAGATATCTGGAGCCAAAGTGAGAAATATCCGCTGTCTCCTTGTCGTAGGAGGCCATTCTCTCCCAGTACTGATGGTCTCCCGTTTCTTTTTCATTTGTTTGGTAAAGGGTGCACTAAACATGCGACCGAATACTAATGCCTCAGCATTAACCCCGCTGACCAATGCACATATGAGCCTGCCTTCGTGTGCCCTTGTCACTGAAATGCTGTCCTTGTATATATTAACATATATATATATACAGCAGCGTATTATCGCCTAGGCCGACAAGACCTAGGCCTAGGGCGGCAAATTTGCAGGGGCGGAAAATTTATAATAGTAGCATTTTTGTAATTGTGGCATCAGCGATGCTGTGATTCTACCAATCATAGCACGCATTGAAACCACCAATGAGAGCGTGATGCCATTTAGTAAACATACGAGAATCCTAACTGTTAATAATAGTATAGTGATATACACTGGACCCCCGCTTGAATGCAGGGTTTTAGATCCATGCACGATCCCGCGTGTAGCAGAGCGGCAACTCACCCCTGTGGCGCCTCCCGCTGGTCGTCCAGGGAATCAGCTCTTTCCAGCTTCTGGAGCGCCCTCTGCAGGCCGATGTCCCGCTTGCCACTGGCCTGTGTCCTTCCGGGACCCCGGTGCCCTCTTCCCTGGGGTGTTGCACCCCTGCAGTACCCACACAGTCTCGCTAGGTCTCCCTTCCCTGGGGAACCCCTACCCCCTATCCCCACCTTGCCTCAGCCTATGGGCTACTGCCAGTCACCATCTAGCCCCCTTTCACTGGGGCTGACTGCAGTCTAAGCCAGTCATCATAGGCAAGGAGGGTTGGCCTGCTGCCTCTGCCTACCCATGGCCTGCCCTCTGCAATCCCAGTACCCCTTCTAGGCCCCAGACTAGGCCCTACAGCCTGGGGAGTTGCCAGCCTAGAGCTCCCCAGCTCCTCTGATCTTTCCCTCCCAGCCCTGCTCCACTCCAGGTACTTTCTGAAGCTGCCCCAGCAGCTAGGCCAGTCTGCCTCCCCAGCTAGAGGAGGAGACTCTGTTTCAGCTCCTGGCTTCCCTGGCCTTTATATAGCCAGCTGGGTCTGTTTGGGGCGTGGCCCCCAGCTGAGGCTGCCTCTCAAACAGCCCAGCTTTTCCCTTGCTCCAGCCATCTCCCAGGGCTGACTTTAACCCCTTTTCTGCTGGAACACCATGCTGTAAGCGAAATCGCGCTCTACAGACGTGTGTTCAAGCGAGGGTCTGCTGTACTTGTAATTTTATTTATAATAAAACTTGTAAATGTTCAATTATTTTAATGATATTTATTCATTTTAGTTCAAACAAATTTGTAAAAAAACTAAAACAAGTTCACATGGGGCTGGGGGGCGGCAATTATTTCAGTGCCTAGGGGCGGCAAAATCATTAATCTATCATTGTATATACGATATATTACACTAACCTGCCCTGTTTTGTAGCAGGATGGCTAATTTATGTGAGCAGGAGGCAGTTCATTTCAGTTCTCATGTAACTAGTTTGGGAGAGTCTTTAGAGGAGGGGAAAATTATTATTAGGCTATATGTGGGGGAATGGGGGTGGAGGTGATATTGTATGTCACCCCCAATTTGTCTGGGTAGGAGATGAGAGATCATTATTTAAGCCTTAACAAGTTAATAAACCCTCCAGAGGAGAGGATGAGTTGACTGTCTTTGAGGTGATTTTCAGTCTCCTGGTCTGGGACAGAGGCCTTGGCATTAGATGCTCATGGACAAACATTCTTGGGACTCTGCAGAAGACAGGGACCATGGAGTCACCTGGCTCCTTCTGAGTTAGGTTCAAGGATTTGCTCCTGACCAATGGAGTGACTGCTGTTCCCCTTGCTTTTTTTGTCCTTCTTGTTGTTTTATCTGACTGGTCTATTAAATAAAGTTGTGATTTCTGAGGCCAATTTTTCTCCAGAATCTTGTCTTGCTCTCCACAGCCAGGGAATTTTGCCTGAGTAAAGATTGCAGGAAAAATCCCTAATCTGCCCCTTCAACTGGTCTGGTTTGGGAACAAGGTGCTGAATTCCCTTAACGTCTATGAAATCCATGGGAATTGAGAGCGCTCAGTGCTTTCCAGATGACACGCAGCACTTCATGGGATGGAGCCCTTCTATACAAAGCACAAGGGGAAACTTAATAAATAAATACACAATGGGTTTAGAGAGAAAGTGTTAAAATAGGTCCTTGGTCATTTTGGGCTTGCATTTGTATTTCGCCTCAGATTTGTCCACCTGCTCAAAATTAGATAAACATAATATGACTTACAAAAGCTTAACAACAAAGATTTCATATGCATAATTTATTGCATCACATTATACAAGCGTTAAACATGGTTTTATGTTGATGATGTTTTTATTGGTGCGAAAATTTGACATTCTTCTCCATAGGGTTGGTTGTTTTTGTTTTTGCTATTTACAAATAAACAATCTATATACTTTATATATATATATTATATATATGGTATATAACATCAGTCCCCACACAAAGGTCTGAAATAAAAAAAAAAAAACTCATTTGTAAACAGGGTTTCAGTTGTCATATTTGGTGGCTTGAAAATAGATGGTATTGTAATACTGGGCATTTTTTGTCAGAGTATCCTGGTTTTTAATTTACATTTATTATTCTAAGTTCTGTAAAACGCGCATGGGACAGAATGCAAAAAACGTACCAAACAGGCTGAAAAAACAGTCCCAGTATACAATTTTTCCTTGGTTTTAAAAACTTGAGTATAATTGCCCATAAAATACATGCTAGCTTTGTTGAGAGTGCTCTATGGATATCAATCATATGCTGGATTGCAAAATGATTTCACAGTAAATCCTCTGAAATGTGCTGTCCCGCTTGCTATGTAAAATGTCTGTGGCATGCATTGAGGTTGCATTCTTTTCATTCTCTTCAAGGTAGTGCTCTTGCAGAGCTGGGATAAGTAAACAGCGTACAGGTCCATCATCTGGAGCCATAAACAAAAACAGTACCAGGTCAGAAACATGGCAAAGGTGTGCATCTTCCACCTAGAAAACTGAACAAGTCAGTTTGGCATTAGAAAGCTACAATTTTTGTTACGCATTTTTCTTCTTTATTAACCTCCCTCCTCACACCACACTCACTATTTTCTGTCTGAACTGCTGTTTAGCAGTGAAAGACAAAGGGGAACTCTGTTGTGCAGAATGGCAGGGCTCAATCCTGTGCGGTGCTGAGTGGATAAATCAATGGAATTAGAGGGTGCTCAGCACCTTCCCAGAGATCCTCAGGATCTTGCAGGATCAGGCTCAAGGTGAGCCAACTTTGACGGCTTCCAGTGCTAGCTTATGTTCTCGTTTTCAGCAATACCCCAGACAAGTTCTAGCAATTTAGAATAATGAAATATCAACAAAACATAGATGTGTTGAAAACTGGTCTCAGAAGCAATCAGCAGCTGATTGTAGCTTTGCTTCACTCGATTTGTTTTGTCACGTTGAACTGCTGAGGTTCCTCAAGAGTGAAAATCAGATTGTTATAATATGGCTCAATTCAAAGTTAGGAATGTCTCCAGTGGTGCAAGTAGAATTCATTTCTTCCTGGTACTCTGCACTCATGGGAGGGACACAAAGGGGAGCACCAGCTACAGGGGAGGCACGTGACACCCCCCCCCCCCATGACTCTCCCCTCTTCCCCCAGCCTGGGGCCCACACACTCATCCTGTCCCCTCCCCATGATCCATCACGTTACCTGGGGCGGGGCGGGCTCTGTCCTCCTCCCGCTGTGCCTGAGACTTCTGAACTGCAGGGCTCTCTTGAACTGCACACTTCAGTGACGAAAGGAGCAGAACGTGGGGCTGCCGAGTGGCCCCATGCCAGCAGCTCCTCTGGTGCAGCTGTACCGCCCCCCACCCTGCTCCTAGCCCTGTCCTCCAGTAAGGTTGCTGTACAGACCCCAGACAGCAGACGGAGCTGCACGGAATGGCTGGGGGCAGGGGTGGGGGTGATACAGCTGTGCCGGAGGAGCTGCCTGTTCTCCTCTTCCTGTGTCTTTCTGATATGGAGTACTAGCCATAAATATCTTACTGGTACAGCATAATGCACCATACCGCCGTACTTGCACCCCTGAATGTCTCTGATCTAAATTGTCAGAGCGACATCTCACTGGAGAAGGTTTGCATAGCTTAAAACACACATATATAAGACAGTGATTTAGGTGTGACTTGCATCCGATTTCACTATTTAGAAACACTTTCTGAAAGTCCGGCACCTGTGATTTTTAAGTAGCTTACACAGTTTTTGCAAACAAATTAATCTCAGTCTATTTAATCTACTTGTTTATGTGAACTTGGCCTTAACATGCTTTGCACGTGCATTAGCAGCTGAGCAGGCAGTGTTTTCCATTGCTGTGTAAATCACATACACCCTACCCTGATGACTGGGAAACACACAGCCATCAACATGTGTGTATTTTCTGGTGCATTACATTGCTTAAAGAAAGGTTACTTACTCATCCAGTAATAGATTTCTTCAAGATGTGTGGTCCCTTTCTATAATCCACTGGAGGTGTGTATGTGTTCCATGTGCTTGGAAGATTCGTGCTAGCAGTACAAATCTTCAGTCTGCACCTGACACCCTTCTCTTTCTCGCCCTCTGAAAAACTGAGGGCATAAGAGGTGGCATGGACCGACTGCTTCCCCGGTTACTTTTAATAAGGAATAGCCCTAGGATAATCTAGGGGAAGGAGGGCAGGCAGTGGAATACAGATAAGGACCACATATTGCAAAGAAAGTCATTTGCCGTGGTAACCTTTCTTTCTTTGAGTGATGGTTCCTATGTGTATTCCAGTAATTCACAAGCACTATTCATTGAGGAGGAGGGTGTGAGGAGCCCTGCTGTACCACGGATTGGGGGACAGCTCTGCCAAATGATGTGTTTGGCCAAATCTTGTACCAGGCAGTAATGTTTCGCAGAAGAGTGTACGCTGCCGCTGTACCGCTCTCCAGAAGAGGGACATCTCAAAGTGAAGCTGGCCCTCATTCCTTGTGTGGGAGGAGCTGCTGTTAACTTGTAACAAAACAGGATGCAGCTCGAAATCCATTTGGAAAGTCTCTGGGAGGAGATTGCTTCTCCTCTCATACATTTCGCAAAGGAGACAGTTGAGAAGAATTCCTGAAGGGTTTTGTCCTCTGCAGGATGAAAGCCAAGACCACACTGACATCCAGAGGGTATAGTTTCCTGTCCTCCTCAGTGGTGCCGTGTTGCTTCAAATAGAAGACAGGTACGTGGATGTCCTGGTTTAGATTAAATTCTGAGATTACTTTGGGGATGAATTTGTGGTGTAACCTCAGTGAAGCTTTGTCCTTGTGGAAGACCATTTAAAGTGTGTCACCCATATGAGCTCCCGGCCCACCTATTCTTCTGCTAAGGCAATAGCAACCAGAAAAGCCACCTTTGTAGACAGGTGAATGAAGGAACATGAGGCTAAAGGGGAGAATGGAGCTTTCATTAAAGTTGATAGGACCAGGCTGAGATCCCAAATTGGGTAGGTTTTATTATTGGAAAGGTTCTCACAAAATCCCTTCAGAAAATGTACTGTAGTAGGATGGCTGTAGACTGAATGGCCATCCACCAGAAGGTGAAAGGCGCTAATATCTGCCAACTGCATCTGCAATGAGCTGAGTGATAATCCTGACAATTTTTGAAAGAATCCAGAAGAGCAGGACTCTTGACACCCTTTGAAGGTATCCAGTGATTCTGGTGCAAGTCAGAAATCTTTTCCATTTTGCTGTGTAGTATTTCTTCATGAAATCTGTCCTACTACTGCTACGGGTGGATTGTACTGTCTCCAAGTACGAGCCTTCTAGGTCTGTTGTCCATGCAAATACCATGCTGTCAGACAAAAGGATGCTGAGCTGAGGTTTTGATTTTTGTCTCTGTCCTGAATGAGTAGGTCTGGGAAATGCAGGCATGAGGCCAGCTAGCAACTGCCCAAGACACAGAACAGCCTTGGTCACCAGGGAACAATCCAGATCATCAACACTCCCTATTGTTTGAGCTTCCTTAGAACTCGAGGCAAGAGAAGGATCAGCACAAATGCCTACAAAGGTCTTGTTGATGCCAACTGGCAATGGGCACAGGGTTCTCCTGGGTTCACTAAAAAATCATGTAAGTTCTCTAATGAAAGTCTGTGTCACACTGGTCAACATAATTATTGCAAGATGTGTGTACAGCAGATAAGTGAAGAGTTATGTATATACATTAAAAAGTACCGTTGGCAGGCAGTGGGAAAGAGACACTTATCTCACTCTGGCTGGCCATACGCAAATTGAGTATTGCACCATTCACAATGGATGCCATTTACAGTCTGAATAAAATGCCAGTCAACAGATTACAGGGTTTGGAGGAAAAAACAAGAACAGCAGTGTGAGCTGCTGGTGGTTTCCAGAGACTGATCCACAGCAGGTGCAGACAAAACTCCCTCTTATTAAGGACAGATGGTGGTGAGATGCATCACAACCTTGAGTACCCCTGGGAAGCATCACTGCTGTCCCAACCATTGAAGTAGAACTATGACCCCTCTGGAGCTGTGGTCTTGAACCGCTCTGTTCTCTTGAGACGCACAGAGATCCCTGGATGGGAGTCCCCACTGTTGGAATATCCTTTATACCACTGAATCGTGTAGATCTCACTTGTGGATTCTGGAGAAGTGTCTGCTAAGGCTGTTTGCCAATGTGTTATGCACCCTTGGAAGGTGAACTGCTGAGCAGATGAACTGTTAGTAAATGCACTAGTTCCAGAGATTGACAGCTTTGATGCAAAGAGGGATGGACTTTTCCTTCCCAGTTTATTACCATAGCAAACTGTTCTCCGGTTGTCCAACATGACTTGAACGCACAAGATCCACATGAATGGATCCTGTACTACATGAAGTTCCAGAAAATGTATGTGCATCTGGGATTCTTAGTGGGTTTGGGTACCATGTGCTACAGGTTCATCCAGATGGGATCCCCACCTGAGGATGGAGGCTTCTGCAATCAGTCATTTTGTGGGTGGAGGAGGGATGATGGGAACCTATGTATGTCCTCTCTTTGGGGGAAAAACAGGGAGACAAGCTAGAGCTCTGTGGTGGAGCAAGAGCAGTATGCCCACAATGTGTTTGCTTGGATGTAAGCTGTCTGTAACAGTGCTTATAAATATCAAAGGCTATGTCTCATGAAGGGTGTCATACAGCTACATGTGACCTTGGAAGACGAGACAGGCGTGAACTGCCAACTGGGGACTCAAATGATGCTAAGAGGTGAGATAATTCATAGCTTGGAATCAGTCCTGAGATAGACTTGATTGGGGTGAAAGTAACATTTTTGACTTACCGGTACGGGAGGGGGTGATGGGACATAGCTTCCCCTGGAAGGGGAAGGGCCACGAACAGAAGGGGCGGAGCTAGGGAATCTGCAGTCGCCCCTGCTGCCTGGGGCTGGGTAGCTGTTCCTTTTGCCCCTCTCCCCCGTCAGCAGCTGGGGGGGGGGGAGCAAAAGGGACCGGGACCTGCGGCAGCGCTTTAAAGGACCGAGCTTAAAGCACTGTCACAGCAGTGCTTTAACATTGCTGCTCTTTTTGTGCCCCCCCATCTGCAGCCCTGCCAGGTGTCTACTGGCACGGCTGCCAACGGGGAGCGCAAAAGGGGCAGGGATGCTAAAGTGGTGCTCCCACAGCGCTTTAAGCCGGGTCTTTTAAAGCAGCAAAAGGACCCTGCTTAAAGCGTTGTCGCGACAGCGCTTTAACTCCCTGCCCCTTCTGCCCCCCACCCCACCGGGGCTGGGTTGCTGCTTCTTTTGCCCCCGCCATCGGTTGAGAAACCTCTTACCACATTTCTGAAGGGACGGCCTCATGAATAAAGAACAAGACTCAGAGTCAGGAGATTTTGGATGGAGGTGTGCTCTCCATCGGGTAATTATATCCTTCGTCATTTCATCTTTTGATTATAAGCTCAGGGGAACATGGATCATCTGTTTGTGATGTTTGTGTTCGATATCCCCTAATCCATGTGGAGGCCACTAGGTGCTAATGCAGTACAAACAAATCTGGGTTATAGTTCTGCCACAAACATCCTGTATGGTCAGTCCTCTGTGTACCTCAATGGGAGCTGTAGCTGCTCAGCAACTCTGAAAATCAGGCCACTATTCTGGACACGATTTTCAAGTAGACCTAATGCTCAACACCTAACTCGATAACTAGGCACCTGCCTATTCTTTAAAAGAGCTGTGCAGCCAACTCCTCCAATAGGCTTTTCATCTTCGTACACCTGTGAAACAGGCACAACTTTGCTTGGCAACCACACAGCAGTATTGGGAGACTCAGTTCATTAATGCTTGTGAAGCACTTTAAGATACTTGGACAGAGGGCGTTATAGAAATGTAAATCAATCTATCTTTATGGTGTATGTGGCTGCCTATCAAGTTATATCTCAGCTCCTTCCATATAAAATGAATAGCAATAGTGAAGCCACCAGTAGATTTCCTGGAGTCCCTGCTTGGGGTAGGGTTTTTGGTTTTGATTTTTTAGATTTTATTAATTTTCTCTTTTGTTTTTATTGGTTGGGGTTTATAGGGCCGATGGGGGTGTCCATGTTGTGTCATTCGTGCTTTGATGAAAAGTGTTTTTTTTTTCTTTTGGTTTTTTTTTTTTTGGAAGAGGAAGACTTTGCAGCACTTCCCGAAGATGATCAGATTCTGGATTTGCCTAATCTCTGGAATTATGATCCATAGTTAGACCCCCTCACCTGAGAATGCTTTGTCCCCAGCTCCCATGTGCTTTGTCCGGGGTACTGACCCAGAGGACTGTAACTGTTGTGGAGGTTCATAGATTGAAACTGGGTTTTTAATGTGGCTGGGGCTTGATTCAGAAATAGCTTTGAAGGTTAGGAACAAGACCTTAAACTGACCTTGGAAGCTCTTGGGGGTCCAATGGAGAGACATGTGTCTGCTGTGTGCATTCTGAATAAGGGCACATGCATGCTAACTGCATGTAATATGGTTTAAATTGTTCTCATCCACTCCTGATTATTCCCAACCCAGTATAAATACATCTGGGTTACTGAATAACAAACAAGAATTAATGGCCCCATTTAAATAATTTCTCCCTCACCCAGTCACGGCCATTCATTGTGATGAGATTTATCATTTTTCTTTCTCTCCTTCCGTTCTTTCTGCAGACGTTCCAGTTCTGCTTCATACATCATTTCCTGAATCAGGTACTTTTCTCTCCTCATCCGATCCCTCAGATCTTTCGGAAGGTCTGGGATTAAATATGAAATCAGGTGCTTTATGCAAAAGACAAGGTGCTGCAAAAACAAAAGGATTTAAGATGGATAAAAAGTACTAAGCTGGTTATTACAGTTTCCAGTTTGATTCATTTTTCAAAGGGGAGCAAAATCTATGTAACAAAGACAGTTCTAGATGTTGGTCTAGAAATCAAACTTTTATTAGAAACTGAAATATTAAGGAACCAAATCCTGCAGTCCCTCTTCAAGCAGAATTCCAGCTGAAGTTAGTGGAGGGCGATGTCTGAGCAAGCACTAAGCCCCTGCTTGATTTGGTGCAAACAATTCTGTCACAAAGTTCAGTGTACAAATTAAGGCCCCAGTCCCGCTGTGTGATCTGTTAGTTGAGACACTGGAGTCTGTACCCTGAAATCAGGTGGACTCTGTTTGGAGGGAGGGGGCCAATGCTAGTGGAACACACTGCAGGAAAGGGGACAAATGATTTACTCCTTTTTTTACTCTGGAAAAATTCCCAGTGACTTCAGACCTAAGTCATTACTCCTGGAAAACAATGCTGCTTTGGAATGTTCTGTACCTCTAATTTAAAACCACACTGCAATCTACCTAAAATGTTCCTGTTGAATATCCGGTGCATTTATCAATCATTTTGTCCCTAATGATTTAGGCATATTAGAATAGAGATTGGTGCGGCTGAGGAGAGTTCTGCTCTTCTCTTCTTTTCCATTTTGTCTAATCAAAGATATTTTTTGGTGTTTGTTCTATGAAGTTTGGTGAACAATCTGCGGAAATTGAGTCCTCTTCTGTCTCAAGTAGACAAACTGGAGATGAAAAAGAATATTTTTTTCACTCCAGTTTGGGCTCTTTACTTTGAGGGGTACAGAATAGAAGCTGGAGCAACTTTTCCTATGAATTCTCTTGTTAGCAGCAGAAAGACGCAATATCGACTTTTGATGTGTTTTGCTACATCTGAGGGATGATGATCCTTTAGCCTTGGCACATCACTTTCCGTTTTTGTTTGTCTGCAAGATGAACAACTTTTCTGTTAAGAGATACTTCCTAGTATCTATCTTCTCTTGTGTTTGAGCTAAGTCCAAATGCAAAGTAGCCACACCTTAAACTGCTCTACTTTAACTCTAGGTCCAGGGTGGTGTGTTGTCGTTGAGGTAGCTATTTACACTGATCTCCATCTCCAAATTCAATCACAAAGCTTCCCTTAGTTATTTCTCTCTTAGCGAAATCTTTTATGATAATTGTTCTTTCTTTCCAGTAGCACCTACCATAGGTGCAGACTCCATGGGTGATCCAGGGCTGGAGCACCCACGGAAAAAATCAGCGGGTGCTTAGCACCCACTGGCTGCCAGCTCCCTCCCTGCCTCCCAGCACCTCCTGTCTGCCAGTGGCCCCCTGATCAACTCTTCCCGCTACCTCTCAGCGCCTCCCACCTGCCATTGTTTTAGTGACATGCAAGAGGCGCTGGGAGGAAGGGAGAGGATCAGGGATGGGGTGTACTTGGGGAAGGAGTGGAACTGAGCAGGAAAAGGCAGGGCAGGGATGGGGACTTGGGAGAAGGGATGGGGTGGAGGCAGGACCTGGGGTGGAGCATGGGCAGGAAGAGATGGAGTGGAAGTGGAGGTTTTGGGAGGAAGGGGCAAAGTGGGAGACAGAGCACCCTTGGGGCCCAGAAGAAGCTGGTGCCTGTGCCACCTATAATGTGCAAGGTGGTTTCCAAATAGAAAGAGAGGCCTGGTCCTCTGTCCCATAGAGCTTTTTTTATGTCAGGTTCTTCCAATCCAGCAAATAATCCAAGAATTCTCATTGTCTACATCTCTACACTTCTTTCTCTCCTCTCTCCCTTCTTGCACTATTCACTACTCAAGTCCATAACCTAATCACTCCCACAGGCCTTGTACATACTACAACCGTTTAATCATAGAATCATAGGACTGGAAGCAGGGGTGAAAGTAACTCAGGACACTTACCAGTATGGGGCCGGGGCGGCTTCCGCCTGGCCCGTGCCACCTAGGGCTCCTGTGTTGATTTAAAGGGCCCTGGGCTCCAGACGCTGCTGCTGCTGCAATAGCGGCAGAGACATCTGGAGCCCTGGGCCCTTTTAAATTGCTGGCCCCAGGGCAGCTGCTCCCTTTACCAATCCCCCCACCCCGCCTCTTGGTGGCCGAGGGCTCATAAAAGGGGCAGGGACTTAAAGCACTGCAGGGTCCTTTGCTGCAGCAGCACTTTAATGCCATTAGAGTGGTGTGACACAATTTGTTCTTGACAAATCCATGCTGACCGTTACTTAGCATCTTTTTATCTTCTAGGTGTTTGCAAGCTGATTGCTTAATTATATCATCTAGCCTCTTATATGAAAACTGACCTCAAATACAATAATAAAAGCCAACCGTGCGGCTAAGACATGCCAGAATTGCAATGTGTAGCCATAGGGCACCGGGGAATGAGGAGGGTCTCGATAGTCTCTGTACCTGAAAAACAAACAGAATATTGCATTTCAGTCCTGTGATAAACTGCTACTCTTGACAGAGAACAGAACAGAACACTATTCTTTGACTATATCCTCCTTGCAACAACAGGGATCTCAAGTCAAAAACAATACAAGCTACTAAAATACTGATTCTTTGCTCACTTCCACCAATGGTAATAATGAATAGCTCCACTGAAGTCAATGGGTGAACTCCTGGCCCCACAGAAGTCAATGGAGTTTTGTCATTGTCTTCAATGAAGCCAAGATTTCAGCCAGTGACACCACACCATGGTAAAACTAGTGTGAGAGGAGAATTGGGTCTACTGTTTTTAAAAACTGTCTTTTGAAGAACTAAGCCCTCAATAAAATAACATTCATATGGATTTGATTTTATTGTCAGAAGTAATTCCAAAATAATCCCACAGAAACCTAATATAAAAGCAAGGGGAAATTAGGCTTCTGCCTAACATGTTTCCTACATGGGTTTGAAAACTGGGTATGAACAATATCTGAATATACCATGTTATGTAATACATGGACATTTTTAGCTCTAAGCTAATTTTAGAAACAAAACCAACTCAAACCCTCAGGAGAAACAAGATATAAACAAAAACAGATTAGAGAGTCATCTATACACAAATGGAATAAACTGTATTTTGGGATTTCAGTCAGCACTGAATTCTTCTTACATTTCAGTGTCTTCAGTGTAAATTGTTTTAGCTGCCCACTTATTCCCTTCTGCAGCCAAAACCCTGACCTCCTGAGCATGAAATGTTTTACAAAAGAAGAATATTAGTGGCTGGTTAAGGACTGTAATAGAAGCCCTGGATGGAAACCTTACCTAGAGATGGGTCTTCTATGGAGTAATCTGATAATTTTTGTACTTGTAAGGGACTAAATAAATACAGCAGCCCAGGAAATGGGAAAGACACTGACAGATTGTTCCATATCATATATGGAGGGAAAACTCTGGGCTCCGTAATAGTGAAGGTTAATAATTAAACAGATCTGTCTGCATAAACTGTCTTGCTTGAAAATTAAAGGACTCCTACCCATCACAGAAACTACTTTGTGGAATACATTTCTCTGTAATTTCTTTGCAGATAAATGATTAAATGAATTTTCATTCCCATCAATATGGGGCTTTAAAGTGCAATTAAAATTACCAAGAAATATCAGTAGAATTCAGGGTGATTAAATGTCTTGCAAACTGGTTAAAAGGAAGTCAGTCACACTCTCCATTCCACAGGCAGGGACATATATATTTAATAAATAAACATACTCGCCAAAGATCATAGTTGTATCTAGTGATTTTGTAGTAGCAGTTTGAATGAGCAAACTGAGAATCAAGTGCCAAATCCTGCTTTAGTTGAAGTCAGTTAATGCCAGTTAAGACTCCCTGTAACAAATGCCAGAAGCTAAGAATGAGGATTAAGGCTACCTCCTTTTTAGTTGTTTTTGTGGAAGATTTGTTTAATTGTTTGGCTAAATTTATGGAGTTTTTCCCCAATCTTTCTTCATACCAGACAAAATCTTTTATTTGATAAAAGGGCCTGGTTTACAAGTAAGAATTAGTTTATTTTTAGATAATGGCGATGATTTCATTATTAATACTGTGGTAGAGCCCTAGAGATAACAATGCTGTGAGCCTTCTGGCAGAAAGGTTTAAGAATATATATTTGATTTATATGAATATTATTGTTATGATAATTATCCTACAGATGTTAGTAGCATGTGCAACCCACACACCTGCGTGGGGTGTTCCATCCCATCTAGTGGCACCAAGACCATTTAGACAGAGAGTTACATCACCCTGCTCTACAGCCTTAGCTAACAGGCACATGTCTTTTAGTTCATGCGGTAGAGGCTCACACACTAAGCTCCAGAGGTCCCAGGTTCAATCCTACCTACCACCACCCAGAGTCTGTTGGTGTTACACTGGCATATGCATCCCAAACCAAATTCTGAAGTCTGCATTTAGTGCTTACCCAGGGAAATCTTCCATTGAAGTCAACAGGAGATCTCACCGGCTAAAAGCTGTAGAATTTGGACCTCGCTGAAGGACAGCAACACTGCTTGTTTCCTATTTTTCTCAGCTATCAAAAGCAAACGTTATTTTAATCCGTAACCCCATTGATATTAAGTGGGGGATGGTCAGAGACAAATCTTATTAAAAATATTAAGACTATTAAGTTGGAATAAAGCCTTTTCTGGCCAGAATAGAATATGTATTGATCTAACCCATTTTAAGGGTTATTTCCTGCCAAATGTATAATAGAGTCTCATAATTGTTTCAGCTCCCTAAATGAAAACATTAACTTCAGAGGAAAACAGTATGCTATATAATTGGCAGTAATATTATTTTTATACTTTTAACAAAATGCAAGGAATCTTTTCACTGTACACTAAAGTATCCTTGGACTCTAGAGATGCATCAAAGGATATTTTATTGTTTCATAATAAAAAAGAGGCTTTGCAGTCGTTTGAGCTCATGCTCACAAACCAGCACTGCATTATAAAATAACAGCATTACACAGTTGTTCTACCCAAGTTCCCCCTTGAAACAAAGCATTTCCGGTCATTCCAGCAAAATGAAATAAATGTTTTGATTTCACGGATGTCAAAAAATTTCATTTCGGTCCAAAAGAAAAAAGGCCCAAAGTTACCAAAATGAAACTTTATTGAGTTTCTGTTCTATGAAAAAATTTGGAGTTTCAACTTTTCATCCAAATTTGGGATGAAAACAAAATGTTGGAATTTCCTGCAGATGTGAAGCCCCTTCAATAATAACAATTAGTGTTTATTTGGCACTTTTTATGTTCAAAGAGCTTGAAAACATTAACAAATTAATTCATATATGATCATTGGTGGTAAGTAAATGCCACCACCACTTAGAGATGGAGAAACCAAAGCTGGGAGGCTAGGAGACTTATTCAAGGACAGAGAGCCTTGTCCTTGCAAAGCAAGAAAGGCACTCCAGGTGCATTGCACATGTATGCGTTCACCAGGTCTTTGTCAGGCATCTGCAACACTGTTTCCACACAGAGCAGATCTTAACATCATTGCTGCACTGGTGTTTTCTGTGTCTCATGAAGCCTCACTGCATAGCGCCAAACACTATTGCGGGGAGCAGAGAACAGTAGGGTATTTCCATATATGATGCACTCAGCTGTGGGATGGAGTTAGGACTGGTTGAACCAATGCAATGGAAAGAAACCACCATTACAACCACCTCCTACATAAGGTGTGGGACAATTATAGTATGTGGACATAAGGTATTGTACAAATATTGTGAGCACAGGGTGTTTCTTGCAATGTTTTCTCATTTAGGGTGAAATTCACTCCTGTGCACAGAGCCTGTATAAATCCTAGTCATCACATACACCATCAAAACAGGGCTTAGGTGGGACTTACATAGTGCATAGACCTATGCAGACTCTCTGCAGAAAGGTGAATTTTACTCTACAAGTAGAGTGAGCAAGAAAGTCAGTGTTAGAACCAGGATTAACACCCAAGATCACACCAAGTCTCCTCCACAATCTGTCAGTGGAGATTGAAGGATAAGCAAATATTATGCTTGTGGGCAGTTCTTTTAGTTCTTTTTTTTTTTAGAAAATTTTTTTATATGCAAATTTCAGGTGTCCTTCAAGATCTTGGCTAGTTGCCAAGGCAGCTTTCCTTACGCCAAAGACTGGGGACCTCCCCACTCATAGGCACAGTATAAGTGGTGTCCTGTACTTTTTACTCCTTTTATATGTACAAAATGCATTCTTTTTTAAACTTTGAAAGCAAGTCAAGAAGAGACTCTAGCGTGATACTTCCACCTGGTGATTTTTTGAAAAGAGAAGGATATTTTTGTGAGATTCTTACCTGCAATATTTTAAAGGTGAGCCAGAGAATTCACTTCCATTAGATGTTGGTTCCGAACGGTTTTCAAAGTCAGACACCAGAAATACAGATAGACTGGCATTAACATAGCCTACCATACACCTGGAGAACAAGAAACCTTGAAGTCAGCCCATTCTTATACAAATCCCACCTAGGAGGACATTTCTCTCCGTGGTTTCCTAAAGCTATGCCTAAACGAGGATACCTATTAATATTTGAAAAGCATGTTGTAGTATTTTCTCTCTCCCTCAATCCAAATCTGCTGTTTCATACATTACTTTTCAAAAATTTGTTAAAGCAAATTTACACCAAAATCCCCTTTTGGCTTGCTTAAAAATGCAGAGATTAGGTGACCCAGAACACAGAGGCAATTCTCAGAGAGCCTTCTCCTTCCCTCCCCAATCAGTGTATATGCTGCATCAATTTAGTTTCATCCTGTATTTAAGTTAGATTCTTTAAACTACTTAGATTTGCCCACTCCCGCATTTGCACTCCTACATCACATCTGAATCTGGAATACTGTGTTTAATACTGCTCACCCTATCTAAAAAGTTATATATGTAAAGTTATGTATGTAAACTGGGTCCTCCTATTTACACTCTCTCATAATACAAGAACAAGGGGACATTCAATGTCATTGAAAGACAATATATTTAAAACTGATGAAGGAAATGCCTTTTACATCACAATTAACCCATGGAACTCATTGCCACAAGATATCATTGAGGCTAAGAGTAGGATTCAAAGAAGGATTAGACATTTGTTGAATACTGAAGCCCTCACAGTTATATTAGAAATGATGATTTTAATAAGGAATATAAAACCCATGTTTCCTGGGATAAGCTAATCTCTAGCTGATAGAGGTTAGAAAGAAACATCTCCTTGTGGACAGATTATTTCATAACTGGTCATTATTGCACTTTCCTTTAAAGCTGGTCCTGGCCACTGTCAGATACAAGATGCCACACTTAAATGGGCCACTAATCTGAGCCAGTGTGGCAATTCCTATGTTCCTTTATGGCTCAGAGATACTAGCTCCTAATTGTTAGTCAAAGGTAAGAAGATCTGGCAAAGAAGCTCTGGGAGATGTCACCTGGCTGGTTCAAATTCACTGCTAATATCATTAAGGATGAAGCTGGCTAAGAGTCTTATGCCATCCCTGCTGTACACTGGCCAAGTGCATAAAAGTCAAGCCAAATTATTTAGCAGTGATGCTGAAGAGGCGTTAACTCTGTCATTGGCTGAGAAAGACAATCATAGAATATCAGGGTTGGAAGGGACCTCAGGAGGTCATCTAGTCCAACCCCCTGCTCAAAGCAGGACCAACCCCAACTAAGTCATCCCAGCCAGGGCTTTGTCAAGCCTGACCTTAAAAGCCTCTAAGGAAGGATATTCCACCACCTCCCTAGGTAACCTATTCCAGTGCTTCACCACCCTCCTAGTGAAAAAGTTTTTCCTAATATCTAACTTAAACCTCTCCCACTGCAACTTGAGACCATTACTCCTTGTTCTGTCATCTGCTACCACTGAGAACAGTCTAGATCCATCCTCTTTGGAACCCCCTTTCAGGTAGTTGGAAAACAGCTCTCAAATTCCACCTCATTCTTCTCTTCTGTAGACTAAACAATCCCAGTTCCCTCAGCCTCTTCTCAGAAGTCATGCACTCCAGGCCCCTAATAATTTTTGTTGCCCTTCTCTGGACTCTTTCCAATTTTTCCACATCCTTTTTGTAGTGTGGGCCCCAAAATTGGACACAGTACTCCAGATGAGGCCTCACCTATGTCGAATAGAGGGGAACGTTCACGTCCCTCAATCTCCTGGCAATGCCCCTACTTATACAGCCCAAAATGCTGTTAGCCTTCTTGGCAACAAGGGTACACTGTTGACTCATGTCCAGATCCTCATCTGCTGTAACCCCTAGGTCCTTTTCTGCAGAACTGCTGCCTAGCCATTCGGTCCCTAGTCTGTATCAGTGCATGGGATTCTTTCATCCTAAGTGTAGGATTCTGCACTTGTCCTTGTTGAACCTCCTCAGATTTCTTTTGGCCCAATCCTCTAATTTGTCTAGATCCCTCTGTATTCTATCCTACCCTCCAGCATATCTACCGCTCCTCCCAGTTTAGTGTCATCTGCAAACTTGCTGAGGGTGCAGTCCACACCATCCTCCGGATCATTAATGAAGATATTGAATAAAACTGGCCCCAGGACTGATCCTGCAGCACTTCGCTTGCCCTTGGTGAATCCATGCTGACTGTTCCTGATCACTTTCCTCTCCTCTAAGTGCTTCAGAACTGATTACTTGAGGATCTGCTCCATGATTTTTCCAGGCACTGAGGTTAGGCTGACTGGCCTGTCATTCCCCGAATCCTCCTCCTTTCCTTTATTAAAGATGGGCACAACATTAGCCTTTTTCCATTCATCCGGGACCTCCCCTGATCGCCATAATTTTTCAAAGATAATGGCCAGTGGCTCTGCAATCACATCCGCCAACTCCTTTAGCACCCTCGGATGCAGTGCATCCGGCCCCAAGGACTTGTGCTCATCCAGCTTTTCTAAATAGTCCCAAACCACTTCTTTCCCCAAAGAGAGCTGATCACCTCCTCCCTATGCTGTGCTGCCCAGCTATGCTGCCTGCAGTCACAGCTGCCAACAGAATTCTCAGCCGTGTCTGCATAACTTCTGCTCCTGCCCCCAAATTCAACTTGAGGCTAAAGGAGTGTTACAATCAGGGCCAGCGACAGAAATTTTGGGGCCCCCTACTCTGAGCGTTTGGGGCCCCCCTAATCTTAGCATCCCCCCCCCGCCCCCCGCCAAGGACTGGCCCGGCTCTTGATGCGGGTGGGCGGGGGAAGCGCTGCAGCCAGGGGTGCCTCGGGGCGGCTCCTGGGGCGCGGGATGAGCAGCCGGCTGAAGGGCTCGGGAGGCAGCCGGCCGCGGCGCCAGACACAGCCGGGGAAATGCGATGCGGTGCCCAGGGGGGACGACTACGAGTAGAGCTGTGTACCGGTCCCTGGACTTCAGGGGGCCCCCCTGAAGTCCGGGGCCCGGTACAGCTCTACCCGTTGTACCCCCCTGTCACCGACCCTGGTTACAATGCTACCATTCCTTTTACACACTGAGGTGCCGTGTCTTTTCCATCTCTAACTTCAGTGACATCCACTCATACTGGATTAGCATATTAGTTGAATGTTTCTTCAGAAGTGATCAGCAATGAAATAGTTAACAAAATTGAGATTCTTTCCCCATCCCCTTCTTCACTGTGAAAACCTGTGAATTCATCTGTTTAAAACAGCAGATGAAAGCCATTCTCAAGCCTAAATGACTTAACTCAGTGAACCAAACCCAGTCCAGAGTGACAGCAACTACAAATGGATAGTGACCATCTGATAGCTAGTTGGTAGCCTGTCTGAAGTGAGTCCGGTGGCCTCCTAGCCAGGCTAGCCAGGCTTGAGGATCTTTTAAAACTGATTCTCAACCACTGTTTTATGTTCTATCGTTGTTGGCAGGCTGCAGCCAGCACCCAGATGTAACCTGAACTGTTTTACAAGATTGCTTCCTGAAACACATTTTAGGATGTGGCCAATTTCCTAGTGTAGGCTGTGCCTTAGACCGCCATTATTAGGGTTTAGAATTATCAAACACGTCAGTTCACATCTCTCCAAATAATTGTTTTGGATTGGTTGGCAGCAGACTAAGGTGGAATTGTCACCAGAATCAAACTGATTCTCGTTTGGAAGGTTTTTTTCCAAACCAGTAAAACGGGTTGTTTATTTTTAAAATGTAATTTTAAATACTGTAGGAAACTGTGTCCACCAGATTAGTACCTGAATGATGTTCCATTGGCTATGGCTCAAGACTTACAGTTAAAGCAGCTATTGAGCTGAAATTAATCACAATATTTTCTTTCACATCCTGCATGATTTTTCTGATGTCTTTCCTCCCAAAACTGTTAAGATATCCTATGCTAGATGTTCCAGACCCTTGAATTTAGGGAACTATATATTCCTGTAGAACTTAAGAATAGTTTTCTACTATCTTGATGGCAATGTACTAACCACATCTATAATGTTGACATAGAAAGGCAGTAGCCAAGTTGGTCTCTTCTGAGGAATTAGATTTGGTCTCATATTATTTCGCGTACCACTGGAAAACTGTGTGAAAAGCTTTAAAATACAACAGTTTAAGATCTGTTTCCTTAAGCCAGGCCAATGTCTCTAAACAGAACTAATTTGAAACCAGTGCACTATATTGTCTTCCTTATCAAATGTAATTTCCTGGGACTGTGCTATGAAAGAAATCAATAAAGCAGGAAAAAAAGATGATACCACTTAAATGGCCTATGCGTAAACACAATGGCAGCAAGGAGAGTCACGTGCCCACCAATGATTGGCATCAAACCTAACACTTTACTGACTGAAAGACTTTCTACAACTCTTTATGGAAACAGACAGAACAATTTTTCCAGCATCTACAAAAATGTCAAATCCTTGACAGGATACTGAGTTAAGTAGCATTGCCAATAATAAACTGTCTTCTTTGGTGCGACTAAACAGCACTGACATCCAAAATATAGCTAAAAGCAACAACAAAAAGAGTCCCCTTCTCTGTTTCCAGGAGGAAAAATAAAGCTATGAAGTAAAATATTTATATCTGATAGCAGGATGAAAGCTAACTGTTGTTAAGTACTGCTTAGCTTGCCTAGCTTATTACTTTTAGGGCTGGTCTTCACTGGGGGGGTAGATCGGCTGTAGATACGCAAATTCAGCTACGTTAATAACGTAGCTGAATTCGGCGTATCTACAGCCGACTTACCTGCCATCCTCACGGCGGCGGCAGTCGGTGGCGTGCTCCCTCGTCAACTCCAGCTTGCGCCTTTTGGCAAGCTGGAGTTCCGGAGTTGACGGGGGCGCCGCTGGCGATCGATCCCTCCCCAGCGTAGTGAAGACAAGCCCTTAGTGTAATACAGCTCTTATTGCCAGAGTGGTTGCAGATTATTTGCAAATTCTGAACATTTGGGATTCATTTGGGTTGGGTGAAACCAATTATTTCATTCAAGGTTTCCCCGCTCCACCCCAACAGTAACACACTAGATTTTAGATTAGAAGATGTCATTCAATTTAAATTATGCCCAGTTGCAGGGTAATAGAGCACACACTATTGTAAGTTAGTGTTTATCAGCACTGGAATAAAAATGCACAAGAACAGCACACACTCAATTCAGGACTGCCTCTCCAAAGCCCTAATATAAGACCTCTGTCTTTTTAAAAGGAATACAGAAGTTATTTTACTCAGTAATTATAGCTTGCCTGATGAAGCTAGAGTTGCCTTCTCTGATTAAACTCCGCACTTTTCTTGGATTAATGCTTATAAAATGTGACATCAGCAGAAAGAGGTTTAGTAAATAAGCTAAACATGGTGGCCCAGCTCCTCAGCTGGTGAAAATCAGTCTTTGACTTCACATTTACAAGGTACACCGGTTGGTGATCTGGGCCAATATACTGATTATGATAATAGCATGTTATTGTAGCCACTGAACCTTCTGTAACTGATCCAGAACTTTCTTCCTGAGTTAAAATCATAAATCCCAGCTACTCAGGCTGTATTATTGATACTCAAAGTATTAATTACTATGGCAGTTCAATCTGGAGTACATTCTTCTTAGTGAAATCTGTAAATATGGAGACAGTAATGCGATTTATGTTTCAAGGAAATAGAAATTTTCATGCACATTAACATTTTCCTAAAGAAAGCCTACTTTTGTCCAGCTTCTCCTTGGCCTGCACAAGGTCCATATTTGTAAGCATAAACGAGTCGAGGGATGAAATCTGAAGTCACAGCTACAACAAATGCATTTGTGATAACAGAGAGAATTCCAATGCCTTCCAGAATTCCATACCAGATTCCTATCCAATATAGAAAATGTTGCATTAGTTTCAGGGAAGACGATCATCAAAGTAGTTTAAATATTGCATGCAACATGCTGGGAATTCCTATCTCAATCATTTAGCACGTTCCTTTCTGAGCCATGCAAGCATCAACATGTACATTTGAATATAAGGAGACATGGGTTTAGCACTAGATAATGTCACAGCTGGATTATTTCCTGAGGAAGCAATGGTGCTTGCATTGATATGCAGGCTGCCAGCATGAACCCATCATTACATGGTACTAGAGTGGTCTTCCATTGGTGAGCAGGCAAAATGCCATCCCAGCAAACGAGCATGAATATAGCTAGCCAAGCCACCATGTATGTTCATCATGCATGAATGGTGAGGGCATGAATCTTAGCCAAGAACATTGATACAGCTGTTCTTCCTGAGGTTCCATGCTTATAATGGAAGAGAAGTGTCGTTGCTTATCCAGCTCTAAAATACTTTTAAAAAGTAGCAATCATCAAAACACCACTGCACTGTGAGTGCCTTTTATCTTCTATAATGTTCGTAGTTTCATTAAGAGGGCTGTGCACACAGTGAATGTCATTAGGAGAACTTTCAAGGAACTTAAGATAAGAATGAAGGTTTCTTTTTTTTAACATTTGATCCATTACATTGAAAAAAAAAAAGGTGTTTCTTCTTTGGGTATGAGATTTTGTTAAACTACAGTCATTAATAAGTTATCTGCATGGAAGTTGAACAAAGCCGTGAAGCTGGTAAAGAAAGTGGTGGAAATACTTCATTCAGCCCATTGTTACTGTTCAGCTGACAGACCAGAATGAAAGAAGAGAAGTGTATGATGTAAAGAACTGACCTATGTTTAACACTTATGATTGTTTTGGTTAGGGATGATGAGAAAATATTTATGATTAATAAAAGCCATGGACCAAACCATTACCAGAGGAACACACCAGTACAATGTCCCCCAAAAGATAATGGGACAATCCAAGAATTATTGGACAGTAAAATACACTGATATCTGTAGAAGACCATTCTTCTTAGGTGACCTGATTTAAGAAAGCAGCTGAAACTTCTTTAAATGCTATGGGTACAATTTTGCTTATCCATTATTAGAAAACCACCCCTAACAAGCAACTGGCGGCTGACATTCCTTTCCTGTCACTCAGGACAGGTTTCACAATCTTTCACACTGAAGATGGCGCACTCAAAGAGCCAGAATCCCGTACCTTTACCCATGCAGGCCCACTGAAGCCAACTGTTCAGTGCAGCCCTGATTCTGCAAAGCACTTGAGCACATGCTGAAATGCTTTGCTGAACTGGGATTAGCTGTGAATAAGGCACTCAGAATCTGGTCCTAAATGGATGTTTCCTAAATCACTATTCTTCAAATGACATTTTCAAATGATAAACATAATTGAATTGTAAGAATGTGAAAAGCTTATTATTATTATTTTTATTATTACCAGCCAGCTAGGGACTAGCCACTCTGTGGAGAGCTAGCCAGCAGGTAGAGTCCCCTATCCTTTAGTCAGTCCTGAAAAGTTTGAAATTATCTCAGCACTTCAAAGACCTTTGTAGACATGGGGCTAGTTTTCTCAACCAGGCAAAGGAAAACTACTTTTGGCTGGGTGAGTAGAAACCACGCAAAGCTTCTCTGAGATGGAAATTACTTCAATTTGCATCATTTAAAAAAAAATCTCTAACATTATTATATTCAAAGTGAGCAGCTGCATGTAGTACTAAGAAAGTGCATCCACCAAAGGAAAACCCAGCAGAGATCACTGAACACTTAGTTTAAAAATCTGAACTGATAAATCATCCACCAAGTCAATAAAAATCTATTTTCCAATTTGGATTAGTAGGTGACAAAAATAAACCAGGGTTGAATGTTTACAGCTTTTTAAATTGTGCATTATTTTATATAATGAGGAAGCAGACAGGAGTCAAAGCTAAAGCGTTAATGATTTGTAACTTTAATTAAAGTAATTGGGTTCATCAAATGATCAATGCTTTGTCTTTAAAAAGAGATACATAAACAGCTCACCTATATCTTTGGCTCTTGAGGCTAATGGCCGCCTCCACTGTGTGACAAATTTGTATGCATCAAGCCGGATTTCAATAATATTGTTAAGTAAGGCCAGAAGTGGTGCCAGTGGAAAAGCTGCCACAAAGATGGTTGTAAATCCAAACTGAAGAACTGGGAAAGGAAATAACAGATTAGCATTTTCAATACCATATTTACTTTCAAGATCTTATCCAAAATGCTAGGCTACTGAGATGCCAAGTAGCTAGTATATTTGCTCATTATGAAGTACCATATTATTAATCTGTGGTGCTAGTAATATCACACAGCAATTCTTTTCCCAAAAGATCAGCACTAGAGTGAGAGAACAAATGACTGAATTTCCTGAGAGCTTTGAGAACCATAACCCTGCTCTTTGCTATGGAGAGACAAAAGCTGATGAACTATGTATATTTTTGGAGCTGTTTTATGATCTGTTTAACTGGTTTTTTTTTTAAAACTTCAGCATCTCCAAAAATTAGGCCACTTATATTTAGGTGTCTACATTTTGAAAACATTGATGTAGCAGAATGTAGGGAGTTAACAGGTGAGCCTGCATTATGGCACTCACTAGTTCCACCAGAAGAAGCTGATTAGGATAATTAAAGGTAATTAGCTAAGCAGACAGGTGGTCTGGGGGAGCTAATAAGGCAATTAGCCCATCAGCTCAAGACTGATAAGGAGACATAGAAAGGAGACCTGGAGGGTGAAGGAATAGGGCAAGCTGACTCCATCCTCACAGATGCTTCAGGGAAGGGAGACCTCTGCTCCTTTCAGGTGCGGAGGGCCTAAAGCACAGAGGATATTGTAACTAGTATTGTAGCATGGGTCCGTATAGTTGTTGGTGGAGGGAACTCAGATAAAGGGCATGGTCGATACACAATCAATAAAAGTCTGAGCCATTTTCTTTGGTGCAAAAAGGCAGAAGCGGAACAGGCCCTTCTACAGTTGACAAGACTGTTTAGGGTCTGTCTCTCAGAGTAGCTGATCTTCCACAGCTCTCCTTAATTTCAGTGAAATTGCACCAGTCTAAAGAGGGCTCTATCCACTACATGTGCAGCTCAGTCAAGTAAGGCAAAAGTCCTTTGTCTTTCATTCATTTTTTGAAAGCAGTGTTTCTTCAAAGCAAGCAATTTTGTAAATATTAGTTAGTAAATGTTTAAAATACCCTATCATACAGCCAGGTGCTAGACATCTGAAAAGTAAGTGCTTTGACATTAAGACGTTATCAGGGTTCAGCAGAATTTGCTTTATAAGGAATAACAATGACAAGAAACTATACAGACATGTCACGTTTTACGCACATTTAACTTACACGATTTCCGCTTTACGTGGTCGTCTGAAGAAAAAAAAAGTAAGGGAAAACTAAAAATATAAAAACCTTCTTTAGGGCGGGCAATTTTGCCCGCCATTGAAGTCAATGGGGTTTGGGCTATATGCGGTTTCCGCTTTATGCGGAAACCGCGGAACCGAACCCTTGCGTAAGATGCGGCATGTCTGTACAGTTGAGGGAATAAGAATTTTGAGGCTGCAATTTAGAGAATATCCCTCTCTCTACGAAGGCAGCTAATTAGATAAAACATTTCACAAATGGGAGTTTAGTACATCACATGAAGCATTATTAGAAATATTGCCTGGGTTTGGTTCTTAACAATTCACTCCTATTTCTCCTCACCTGACTTGTGATAATGGAAATCGTTCTGCAGTCTCTTTAGTTTCATACAGCAGTATTTTGGAGTTTTTAAATGAACAATTCAGCCCTCTGGGCTTAAAAAATCAAAAAATGTACTGACATTAAAATATATCATAAAAGAGTAAAATCAGAACATTTTCATACTCATTTCTAGGTATTCATCAAAGAGTCCATAAGCATTCATAGGCTGAAGATTGTAGTCCTTTTCCCACTGTGGGAAGCTTGCTTTTCTCTGGGAGCCATGTTCTTGTCGTAATTTTCTCCTGGTCCACCAGTTCTGAATTAACCTGCATATTCAAATAAATTGTAAGCACCCATTTATTGGTTATTCAGGATTTTAAATTAGAAGCCTTTACACTGGCTAAGTGACTACATAGAAGTCTAGTGTGTGTGTGCACACTGCAGGTGGAAGAATCTGAGTGTGGGGCTGAACCTACTTTTGGCTACCATTTCCCAATTAGCAACAGAGGTAGGTGAGATTCTAACGAAACATGGGACCACTCCTTTTCTTTATTCCATTCTCTGAGTGTTAGTTACTTTAGAGGACCGACTGGCAAGTTTAGTGTGATTACTTATTAATCATGAGAGAGAGGCTGGGCTGGACTAGACATTATATTTTGTAAACTGAATGTATCAATGTATGAGAGAGTTTGATATTAGTAACAGATGTGACTGGTAGAAATATCCTTTATTTCTAAGATGGGGAAAAAGTTCCTGGATTGTCTTTTAAATACAGGTGTTCTTACTGAGGAAATGGGATATATAGCTGGTTCTGATTTAACTTCCTTCCACTTCCCTGCCTAAATGGCAAATTGCTTGAATCAATCAGAGCTAAGAAGAGAGATGTATGGTTCTCTTTGAATGAAAATGTGTCTTCTGGTACCGAATGTTCAGTAATAGAATGGACAGAGACAAGTGGGTAGGCTAATGACTGTGGATATGCTGTTGTCATCAGAATAGCAGTTGATGTAAAAAGTTAAAACAGGGTACAGTAGCTTCTTATGTACATATGCTTTATTTTCTCCTTAGAAGTAAGTTCCTATCCCCAAACCAATCAAGAATTTATACATAATTTCCTAATTATTTTTACATTTTTTCTGAAATATAACTTCTCCAGTACATGCAGTTGGGTGTGTGACAGAGGAACAGAACTGACTTACGCTTTTAGGTCAGCTAGAAATCTTCAGCTGAAGATTCAACTTCAGTTTTGAATGTGGCGTTCTCGCTGTCACTTCACTAACTTCACTAATAGTTCCCAAAACTATTCTGGGGCTTTCCACTGCTTCCTTGTGCTGTCCCCCTCTCAATCCCACCACACATTGCTGGGGATCGTGCTGAGCTTCTGCAGAGGGTGATCTTCAGAAGCATGCACTTCCTGCCACCTGGTGAGTGCAGGGCATGCCTGACCCCTGCCGCAGTCAGGATGTTGCTCAGTGGAAGGGTTGGAGTGGGGGTGGGGCGGGGCAGGGCTGGGGTGGAGCAGGGGCAAGTGGTGGGCTGGGAGTGGGGGCAGCTTTCCTGGGTGGCTCAGCCGGTCAGGGGATTGGGCTGGCCACTGGAGCAGCATGCAGTTGCGTAAGACACCAGGAAATTTGGGGCAATTTGGTGCCCCAAATTTCCTGGTATCCTACACAGCTGCGTACTTTGCGTATGGGTAAGGACAGCCCTGACTGAATGACTCTGTCCCTGAAACAGGTACCAGCTGTGCAAACTCCTCACACTGTCTCAACTTTGTGCTGGAACTCGGAAGTGGAGGCACCACCCATATGTGAAACAGACACTACTTCAGGGTGCTGGAACAGTTTGTATAGTGGGGGAGAGCCATTGAACCAAACTGTAAACACTGTATGTGATGGAAACCACTTCAAGCCTGGGGGTGCTACTGCACCCGTTGTGCCCCTAGTTCCATCACCTATGCATTACTTCTGTCAAATCTCCCTTTTAAACTGCTCTCTTCCCATCTCCTGCTCACCTCTTCTGTGATCTCCCTCTCTGCTTTTCATTAGGTTTCAAGGTGCTTGTTAATGGGTGCCAGAGAGATTGAATTAGTGTCAAAAACACACAAGAGGTGGGGAGTGGAAAGAGAAGCAACAAAGTTTCTGCTGTTTTTTCTAACTACAGTAATTCCTTAAACTGAAGCTGAATAGGACTGTTTGCTTCAGGATCATGGCATGCTGAGGAGGAGAGAATTGTGAAACAGAGGGAAAGAAGAGAGGACTCAGCACCTTGCCTCCCACGTAGGTAATGTTTTGGGGCAATTTGCTCAAAAGTCTACATGGTTCAGTTTAGCGAGGGCTAAGGCTGCTGAAAAGAATTGCTGTGAATGTGACGTGGCTTCTGCAGCTCCAGACACTCAAATCTCTATTACAGTGCACTGGCTCTGCTGTGGTTTCTGCAGCAAGGCAAATTGATGTGAACAGTGGCATTTCGCAAGGGTACAAATATTTCCAGTGCTGATTTCTCTCTCACTTGCTAATTTGCCCCCAGTGGCCTGCCACCCCACTGATCTGTATTGCTAAATGTCTACAGCAATCCACTAAATATGAAACCCATGCTCCGTTAAATGAAATAACAGGAGTCCCTTTTAGCTTGAACAATGCCTAGTGTTATCATATACATTGTCAGTAAATGTGTCCAGGTCAGTACATTTGTCTACTTGCACATTTTTGACTGTCTATGTGCCAGCAGTGCACTTTTTCTGGCTCACACCTCTCCTTTCAGGTATCCTATGTCACCCAACAAGGAGAAATCGAATGAGAACTTATCGGTAAAAAGCATGTATCTAACATTTCAGTGTAGGGAATAAAGCAGTGGTTCAGAAACAAATATTTTAAAATTGGAAAATAACACAAATTCAGAAAATGAAATATTTTTGAATAATGTATTATTTATATTATTTTCATTTCTGTAGACTTTGTCCTATGTAAATAACACAATCCATCTGGGAATATCTGAGAAGAGTTCTCCACTGTGTTTAGGTGTGATACTATAATTATTGTTGTATTCTTCTCCCAGTTAAGAAAATCAGAAGGTAATAATGAAAATATTTTTCTGTGACCTATGTAAAGGTAGGCAGCATATTTACTTACGGGTAGCCTAGTTCCATGAAATTATTCCAGGTCTGTTTTAGCACCATTATAATACCCATTTGCATACAGAGATCAATAAGGCATCCACTAGGGTGGCACTGTAGAGTAAAGAAAAAACAAGTGGTTTAAAGAAACAGACATAATTCTGATTCTTTTAATCCTTTTGGATTTGCACAAATGAATGTATAGTCATTTATTAAAATGTTAAAGAAGCTTTCATGGGTACTATTTTAATGTAAACCCAAAGGAGCGGGTAAGTCATATCAGTAGTCCTTTAAGTCCAATCTCTAGCATCCTGCTTGGCCAGAACCAGATGCTTAGGATGAAGGCAACACAATGGCCACAATAGCCCACTCTGTAATTCTGTATGGATTTGATGGAAAGCCTATTGAAGAGAATGAGAGTTATTCTATGGACTTTACTAGGCTTTGGATCAGGCAACGTATGCTGTAAGGAATGGGGAGGAAATTTATGTTGACACCTCAGGCAGTTAATTTATGCCTAAAATGCAGTATTTGTACATTATGTATTTATTATTATTATTATTTAGAATTTGATTCAATGGATCCCTTAAAGTGATTGTCTTGTTGTGAGATACTTAAGACTCTGGACATCGAATGATTGCTTGTCAGTTTTTCTTTCTGCTTCACTCTGGAGTGATTTGGGTTTGATTTGGGCTGAATGCCCAGCTGTGTAAACTGGTATAGCTCCATATACTGTAATCAATCATTCGAAGAAGTAGAGATGTCTGAGAACTCACTGCACTGATCAGCCCTTACTGTCCTCAGACCAACATCTTGCACCATTGACTATCCTGACATGAACAGGGGTATCAAAGCTGAATTGGTGAACACTGTGCACAGTACAGACAGTCCGGAATAATTCTTCTCTGATACAGAAACATTCCGGTTTCATTTTAGTAGAGAAAAACTTCACAATAATTTGCATAGTGACCTTCTAATGGGAACTGTTTACTACTGTACAACGAGCTGAGATTTCCCTGTTTATTTTTCTCTGTTGACTTCACTGGCCCCCATCTTAAGTCAACAAGGTTGGCAAATAGACTTTTTAAAAATCAACCCCATTCAGCATTATAAAGAGGTTAAATTAACGGAAACGGAGAAAATAGATAATCCCTCTTTTGGTTTAACATCTTTATAGTTTAACAGGAGTTAGTTACACGAATAAACTCAGCCCTAGGGTAAGCTGGAGCAACTCTATCAAAGTCAATTGCTTCCAATAGGCCTGAATTTGGCCACTGAGTAGGATAATGCCCTTACCTCTGGTTTCAGTTATGGGTTGGTCAGAAGTTGTTTTTGATGTATATCTCGATATTCTATTCTTACCTATGTATACAGAATCATAGAACTATAGGGAGAGAAGGGACTGCAAGGGTCATCTACTCTAAATCCTAATTACAGCCTGTCATAGATATAGTTGATACAAATGGACCCTCTATATTGGAAAGAATAATATGGCATCTTTTTGCCAGACATTGTCTTTTGCAGCCCAACTTGAGAGAGGCACTTGCTGAACTATTAAGGAATATATCAGCTAACTCACTTATTTTAAACACACACACTTTTGCTTTGGCTACATTTTGGAGAAGGTCTATTTTGATAGAGGAGACTGAGAACATTGACTTTCCATCTGTCCACCTGGACAGTACAGCTGCTCAAATAATAAAAATACTGACGTGGGAATAAACAACTTGCATTAAGAACATATGTTTTGTCAATGGTAGGATGATGCTAGTCATTATTCACAAGTATTTGGATAACCTCTATTCTATTAAGGTCAGTGGGTGAGGGATCTGAAAGTGATCATGAATTCATGTAACCTGTCACTCAAGATTTGCCATTTGTCATTTGTGAAAATGTTCGTCATTCAGCTAAAAAACAAGGACAAAATCATTTGACTTGGGTGACCAAATATTAACACTGGATACTCTGACTTATTCACAAGCTGCCAATTGTTCATTTACAATATCCATCAGCTATTTTTGAATTCTGAATATATTTTTAAAAAGAGGATTGGCGGCTTTTGCATGAATTGCAAAGCCAGCCCTGCTCATGCCTCTCTGTTATATTTTGTAAGCACCAATTACTATTACTACCGGGAAGCCTGCTCAGTTACTTTGATTTTTGAATGGATTTTGTTTGCTTCAGATTTGAGGCTGCAGGTCAGTAATGCAACAAGAACTAGACCTCATAATTTTTTGACTGAGTGGAAAAGAGTATTTTAGAGGTGGAAAATGACCCAAATTCATATCTGAATTGATTCATATTGAGGATGAACAACAGAAAGCATCTGATATTTGTTTCCTTGATTTAAAAAACAGAAATCAAGTTAAGGCCATTTATTCATGACATCCAAATATGAAACATAGACCCCAAAACCTAAGGTTTAAAAAACATGTTATCAATATGGAAATGTCTTTTTGAAGCAGGTGACGAGGAATTCAATCAATGGTGTAGTGTCATAGAGCTCCTGGAAACGCAAAGATACATTCAAAATAAACTTAGCTGGGGCCTAGGGTCTGCCCTTGCTCACATCCTGTGCCATCCATGTGCTTCCATCACATTGTGCAGAGTATGCAGACTTTGCTCCTAAAAGCCTGAGAGTTACAGAATACTCACCTCTTCCAATCTCCACCTGTTTATCAGCCTCAAGTAGGCACCAGGGTGTCCTGTAAATCTTCAACATAAGAGCAAACATCAGCTATTTCTTACTAAACCTCTGTTCAGAATTTTAGAAAAAAATCTCAACATAGTTGTTTTAACTCCATTTTCCCAAACAGGATTGATTTAAATAGCAAAGATGTAATTATGCAGAATGATTTGAAGGATCTCTAATATAATTTATGTTAAGAGCTAAGCACATTTTCACCTGTGCTTTAGCTAAATGCCTATATTCTAATACTTGATATTTCATTCTCTGATGTTCAGCAGATAGGAAGAGCAGAATATCAAGACTGAGTAACACTGTCAAGAGAATTTTGCTTTGCAGCTCCATTTTGAAGTGATTTAGAATGTGTTATTACTGGCTGGAAAGAGACCATGAAATGCAAAAACCCAGCCTGGTCCACTTCCTTTTGACATAATGAAAAATTTGGTGTCATACTTTCTGTGAATCCAGTGAAAAAATGTTTTCGCCATAGGTGCAAATTTTTCACAGTTATACTGTGTATTCACTCAAATGATTCATTTAGATATCCAGATGCAAACAACTCATACTAATGGGTAATTCAAATCTGCTCACATGCCTTTCTGATTTCTGTGGGGAACAAACAGGAACAGACACACAAAGATTTCTCTTCTTTTCAGAAGAAAAAGCAAATTCCATCACTTGAAATAATTATGAATTTTCTGCAAACTGGCCAAAGTATATGTCAGGTGAACCAAAAGTCACTTAGATAGAGATGAAATGACAAAACGTTAAGTTCTTCTTTTATCTGTACAAATTATACACATAAAAAGCAGAGCAAAATGAACTGCAAATGTCTTATCAGCTGAAGAAATCAGTTCTTTGCAGTGGAATTTTTAGAACTTAGTATTAAGGAAATGTCTGAGAATGGGAACTGCATATTCCGTTTCTAACCTTTTTAAAGGAAAATCTAAATTTGACCTTTTTTCCTTTGCTAACTTGGACTTTGCAATTGAGCAAATGTGATCATATCGGCCCATTCTGTTTCATTAATGGCAATATCATTTTCTTCTTTGCTCTCTGTCCCAAGCACAAAGAGTGAGCAGATCCTGATTCTTACCTTCCCAAGAAGAATGCTATATAAAAGGTAGAGCTGTTCAGATTGACAAACTGAAAAAGAAACATCTTCAAAGTGAAGCTGTTCTCCCACTCAGACTCAGTCCGAGGCTGCTCTGTGAATAAAGAAAACAGAGTTTGAGAGGTTAAATCAGATTAGCAGTTTTATTGCAGGCACTTTTTAGAGCTGGCCAAGTTGCTTGCTGGCCTCAATTTATAAAATGAGAGTAGAATTTGTATCAACAAATAATCCACAGCAAGCGGGCTTGTAAAAACTCTTACAAACCTCATCTGATGTTTTATAGCTGGCTATGCAAGATTACAGGAGATTATAAGAAATGGTTTGCCAGTTTGCTAGAGGTAACATGCACATTCAATTTCCTTCCTTTGGACACAAAATAGACAAGCCCTGGATTCTTCCATGTATTATAAACTCCACTTCTCTTCTGTTGTTTTCATTTCTGCAGTCTACTACAATTATATTAGCAGAATGCACACTAGTATGCAGAATGATATATTCTCAATTTGAAGCAGACTTCACACACACCACAGAAACAAATGCTTTCTTCATGGTTATTTTTCATTATTATTTCTACTGCTGTAGCATGGAGGGAACCTCTACAGGCCTCAGGACAGCACTGTATTAGACACTATATACAAACAAGTAACACAAACATCGGTCCCTGCTCCAGAGAGCTCATAATCTAGGATTTAGACAAAATGCCTTGAAACAGGTGGATAAATAAGGAAGGAGTGGGGAGCTGTAGCCACAATATCCGGACCCTGGATTCCCATTCTGAGCAGCGCTCAACACTAGATTGTAAACAGTCAACACTTATTGTGCTATGTCTACACACCTAGCCCAGTCCTGCGAATGCTTGCCAGTAATGGGCACGCTATTTACCTTTCTGAATAGCCCCATAGACTTCAATAGGAGTACTCACAGTAATATGCCCTAGGGGCCAGATTTTCAGAAGTGCGGAGTGCCCACAACACTAGCTGAAGCTGACAGAAGCTGTGGGTAGGCAACATCTCTGAAAATCGGGCCCTATGGTAAACATATGCTTAGCTGAGTCCTTAGCATTTAAGATATTTAGGACAGGAATCCCGGGCCAGATCTTCAGCAGGTATAAACGGTCATAGTTCCATGGGCTTCAACTGAGCTCCGACAGGTTACACAAGTCAAGGATCTGGCCTCATGACTTTAATTTGTCTGTAAAGCACCATGCACAGTTATGTAAATAAAAAAAATACTAAAAATGGAGATTCCCCTTTTCCTCTCCCAACTGCAGCATTTCAGATCAGAGCTTCATTTCTACAGTATCTACAAATTAAAGCTCAGATAGGAATCAGGCTGGATGTAGCTGGGAGAGGACAGGGAAGAGAGCAGTTTTCTTGTTAATAGGCAACAGTCAGGTTTTAAGGTGGGACTTGAAATTAAATGGCGTATTGCTAGACGGATATTTTGAAAGACTATAAACACAGTTATAGATGTGGTTAGAAACACAGTGCAATATTTAAAAAACATGCATTATTTTAACCTAGGCAGCATTTTGCAAATATGACCGGGTTACTAATTCAGGGAGAAATCCTGCATCTAGTGAAGTCAATGGCAAAACTCCAGTTGGCTTCAATGGAGCTAAGATTTCCCTCTCAATATTGAGAATGAAGTGAGAGCTGAAGTACAAACAAAAATCAATTTCAGTTTTATATTTATCACCACTTACCTAAATTTGTCAGAAGAAGAGCAACTTTTTCATACAACTGCAACAAAGAAGAAACAACTTCTGAAAAATGTGACCAGTTCACTTTAACATCATTAATGATATAGATCTGTTTTCTAGGATGAATAATGATTATTCCATTTTAAAACTGAGATTCTGAGTATTGTTGTTTGGTAAAATTTGTTGGCATTGTGATAACACTAACACTACTTAGTTCTTATGTGGTGCTTTTCATCCATAGAAGCACTTTACAAAGGAGGAGAGTTATCATTATCCTCTTGTACAGATGTGATGCAGAAAGCCTGAGTAATTTGTCCGAGGTCTGTTATGACAACTAGGTCTAGAAATTTACCCTTGTCAATTTAACAAACACTGATGGGAAAAGGTTTAAAAGTGAGAGACAGACAGACTGAACTTGTCCAAACAAAAAGGCCTACTGATATCACTCAGGAACGTTGGTAAGATCATACTTGGTAAACAAGAAAAGTGTGGAACCAAAAATCAGTGAACCAAAATTGGTGTGTCAGTTGGTGGGCAAAATAATGAGAGGACAAGCTATTCCGCCTATCACTCCCCTTTTGGGATCCTCAAAGAGATTTTTGGGGTGGGGGGTGGGGGGAACACTGGATACTGTGTTGCTGTCTGAAAGACAAAGAGAAGGGAAAGGAGCAAGCTTCACCATCATGGCTTCCACCCACTCCATCTCCTGGGATCTCAGGACCCAGTGTAACACCAATGGACCTTCTTCTTCCTAATCCTAAGAGATGTCCTGAACTGACCAGGCCAGAGGGAGAGAAGGACCCAGATGACATCACTTCCTCTACCGGCTTTGGCTAAATCCAACAGTAACTGGGATGAGAGGCTTTGTCAGACATCCACATCAATTCAGTGTGCCTTTCCCTTCTCGAACTTATTTCTTCTTTTCCTACCTGTCTCCTTCTGCCTGCTAAAGCTCTGGTTTAGCGAACCAAGATTATATATTTTGCATCTCTGCTGTAAGCCAGTGACCAGAAAAGCATCTAAATGCAATACCCTAAACAGCTTGATGCTGGCATGAGTTTCCAGGTCTTGGAGTGGCTGATAAAACTGTGTGCTGGGCCTGTTTTCTTCCAGCATTGAGGCTGCAGGTGAGAGTCAACACCAGAAACAGAGACTGCATTTTTTATCTTTGTTGTTCTTCTTTTTCCCCTTGTGTGTGTGTGTGTTTGTCCTGTTTTGCCTTCTAGGAAACAGGATCAGACTTTAACAACAGTAACAACAATGACTCCAGCCATCTCAACAAACTTCTTCTCTTTTCCCCAGAAGAACAGTTATTGCCATCTTTAAAACCAGCTAACAGACTGTCAAACAAGGGTCTCCACTCCCCCTTCTAAAGACTCTATTGCAAAAGGGAACGAGGGATGTTGTTAAAGTGACAGTCTCACTTAACACTTTACATTTCAAATACTTTAACAACAGTTTTTCTTCTTTTTCTGTAGCTTTAGTAAAAGGATTTTTAATTTGCCATGGTAGCAAGCAGGTTGATGTCTCTGTAAACCCAACCCTGAACCTTGTTTAACACTGTTTAATGATGGACAGTTTGAGGGTCTTGTTAATGCCACTGACTCTTTGAGCCCTTTATTCCCTCTGAATTAATACAAGCCAGAAACCAGGAAATTGGCAGAGCCAGGAATAAAACCCATGGTTTCTTCATTCTTCATTCATTGCACCATGTTCTCCCCTACACCTGAGTGAAAGCACAAATTTTCACGTTGGAAATCTTTGACATTGAAACTGAAAAGTGTGTGGATTTTAATGAAAAATGTAGCACTGCCTTCCATCTATAAAAAAAGTAATTTAATTCTGCAAACAAGAAGGGAAATTATGGAAAACTTAACAAGCAAATTAGTCCTAACAAAAAGAGACCTTGTCCCTCTCCCAAAGAGAGAGAGAAATAGGAGCTCAAAGAACATCACTGTTGTCAAATGTGTTTCTTTATTCTGAATCACTGATGTTCTAAATGCTTATTGGCACTTGTCTATGATAGCAGGAATCATGATCTCAAATTCCTCTGAATGATTGCTAACTTATTAAATAGAGAAGCTTTGACATGAGTTAGTATTTATGCAGTGATGAACATACAACATACTATGTAAATGCACAGTATTTACAGTATTCCCCCGGAGCTCCCGGGGGGAAGACTGAAGCCTGGCCCCCGGAGCTCCCCGAGGGAAGACTGAATATGTAAATGCACAGTATTCATTTTTATTCTAAAACTAAATCACTGTATTCATTTGCTTCAAATGGTATTGCCCCTTCTAGTGATCTGGGGCCAGACCTTTCATGGTGTTGAGTGACCTCAATTCCTATAGACATTAATGGGAGTTGAGGGGACACAATATTTCTTCAAAGAGCTCACCGTATTTCAGGATTGGACCCTTAGTTTCCAATGTGCACCCGCTGTTCCAGTTCCTTTTTCTACAATATACTTTATAAACCGTTGCTAAGGTTTAGCGAGTTATACACAGGCTACGTATTAAACCAGCTGCTTAGGAACTCAAGTAATTTGAAATTCTATCATAGCTATTAACATTTCTCCAGTAGAGCTCTCTGCCTTGTCTTAAATAAATGGTGGTGATTAGAATCCAATTTTGGTTTTAAATAACTGAAAAGGTAGTCTCCTTCCAGCTTTAAAAATACCTCTCTATAGAGAATATAAAAGTGCTAAGGGGATGCGTGTTTGATACCCTAATCCTGGCATGGAGAGTGCCCATTTACAGATCTTCAGTGACCTGCACGTCTGTGTGTGAATATTATGTGTTGCTGTTATTCCTCCTGGATCAGACAGACAGTGTTTGCGATTCTGTTAACGATGCTTGGAGCTGTTTTTCTGTGACTACAGTTTATCACTACAAATCTCAAAGGGCTTCATTTAGGATCCCATTTTATTCAGTATTCACATTTCTTCGGGTGATATTATCGGTATGAACAGGCTTTACTACCCAAGATGAAACTTATGATTGCTCTCAGTGCAGGCTGCATGATTAACTGGGAGACAGTCAGCTTGAATGTCATCGAATCTTGTTAAGATGAATGCGTAACTATATTATCCATCCAGCTCTCAAAGCATCCAACCTAGACGTTGATTGACCCAAAGTTTTCCCTTGATGTTTATATCAGACAGGTTGTGAAATTGTATTAGAGTCTTTGGCTGCAGTCTACATTGTCTTACAGGGATTCTCAGACTGTTCTAAACATCTTTTGTCTCTTCTCACCTCAAGTTCTGTTTATATTAATCTCTCTTTGTTTGCCCCATGCAACTTTGCTTCATGTTTATGTGCTCACAGCTTGTATAGGACTCAACTGTCTGATTGTTCATGAGAGCCAGAAGCTGTTAGTATTTTAGAAGATCTCCATTCGTTGCCTATTATAATTCACTGCCTATTGGAACTTAGCGTGGAAAGCAAAAGGTTAAGTTCAAAACCCCATCACCTCCTTAAGTGATCACCTCCTACTTAAGTGAATTCTGAAGCCAATTACACAGGTATGGCAGGTATGAGTCAAACCCACCAAGCATCCTCAACTCCCATTAAAGTCAGTAGCCATTGAGGGCATTCAGCAGCATGCAGAATGGGGCACATATCTATCAAGTGCCTATATGCACTTTGCTTTAGATCCTGGGATAGGCAGAGGGTGAGCCTCCCCCACCATGACCGGAGGAGCCCTGTGCCCCGTACCCCCATGGCCAGAGGGACCCAAGCCACCCAGCCACGCCATACCTCCCCTCCCAAGACCCCAAGCTGCCCAGCAGAAGAAGCAAAAGCTCTTCTCAAAGAACTTGAGCTTTTTATATGCGCTGTGCAGGTTCTCTCTGGAGTCCAGGGAGATTGCTGATGAACCCAGGACGCTGAGTAGCAGATATCACCTCCTCAGCCGTCTTGGAACCTGCAAGGGGCATAATAATAAGCAAAAACTTCTTCCCGTGGAAGCCCAGCCCATGCAAACCCTCAAAACCGACAACCCAGCATCCTGGCCTATTATACCCACTGCTTATGAATCCTGATGATCTCTACTCACCACATTCAGTAGCATGATGATGCAAAAGTTGATGCACACTGCAGTCCCTGTAGTTGCAACCTGAGAGTTATTCCTGATTAAAGCCCACTTAAAGGCAGCAAAAGTGCTGACAGTCACAACACGGTAAATAACAATGCCAAAAACTGCAGCAATCACCACACAGATCTAAAGGGGGAAAAAGAGAAAAGCCTGAAATTCCTCACACTTGATTTCTTCCTGAAATTCTCAGGACTATAAAAATAAACCTATCTTAAAAAAACAAGTCCAGAAACATACATCATTTTTTTCCTGAGAGGGGTCTCATCTGGATTAATATGTAATTTTCTCTCCATTTCCTATAATATAAAATATACTTGATATCTGATTAAAATCATATCTGCATTTAATCTGTTTTCCTGAGTTAGTGAATGGTGCTTGATTGCTAGCCCTGGAAATCAAAGCTGTGCCTTACACTGTGTAAAATTCACCACTCTGGAAAGGGTCAGTACATGGCTTATGACCACATAAGTCACACTTTGAATATTTAAGTGGTACATAGGCTTTTGTGCTGCCCTTCTGCCTGGGGTGAATTTCACCATACAGTAGACTCTCGATTATCCAGGATTGGATTAACCAGGATGTAAAAAAAAAAAAAAATGCGCAACTCGTCGGGCCGGCTCTGGCTTTGCTGCCGCCCCAAGCACACACACAAAAACCCCTACCAGGGCGCAGGGCAGCCAGTGAACCAACACCCCCTCCCCCGGTGCAGGATGGCTGATGAATCAACCCCCACTCCCCATATTTCCTATGGATGGTGATTATCCAGGATAATCTGGAAGCATATGGCAGCCACAAAGTTACCTTACTAGTGAGCTAGAGGATGATTTCCTATGAAGGGGATTCCTAGGTGGTACAGAGTGGCCTTAGAAACTTCTCTACCCACCCTTTCTTTTGATCTGGATGTGATTAACCCTATGCCTATGTGGTCCCTACCTGCTGGAATGAATGGGAAGCCAGAATAAAACACAGCAGTCTCAAGGCTGCTGTAATTTACACTAGGCACTAGCTTGAGACTGGACAGCCCTGGGTTTAAGGGACAGGGATGGACTTTCCAACACCTTCCTTTGGGGGGGCTTGATATTTTGGCGTTAATGTTTAAAGAAGCATTTGGTCACTCAAATATTCGAGAGAGAAAATCATTAGTTTGACAGTAAAACAACTGAGATAAATTATTCTAATGGTTAAAAAGTGATTAAAATTGTCTCCACTCATTTAAAAAATGTGAACGGAAACTCTTCTATTCTGCTAACTCTAAGCCACAAAGGTTCTGATAGGCCTACGAATGTCACAGTTACAAAGGATCAATTTTGGCTTAAGGCTCCCAGTGTTAAATTCAGGATTTGTAAGTGTCTTTCAGGGAAGACTGTAACCATGTAACAACAAATATGAAGAAATTTGTGTCATGTTTACAGATTCAGGAATTTAACAATATGAGCCATTTTAAAGCTGTTTTGGCTTCTTCTAGAACGGGGGGGGGAACCTCCGGCCCGCGGGCCTTATACAGCCCGCCAAATAATTCTGCCCGGCCCGCGGCGGGGCCAGAGACGCGCCGCAGTCGCCGGCCAGGGATGCGCGCGGGCCGCCAGGCGGGGGCGGCTCGTGCCTGGGGGAGCCGCCAGTGCCGCGCGGCCACCATTAGCTGGGTGGCGAATGGAGGAGCCGCGGGGAGCCGATGGTAAAGGGGGTGTGGGGGGGAGGCTGGGCTTGGGGGCAGGCAAGGGGGTAGTGGGGGGGAGGCCAGGCTGGGTGGGCGGGGAGGGGGGCAGGAGACTAGGCTGGATAGGGTGGGCGAGGCGTGGGTGCGGGAGGGAAAGAGGTTTGGTGCGGGGGAGGCTGGACTGGGCGGGTCAGGCATGGGGGGCAGGAGGCTGGGTTGGGAGTGGGGGGGGGGAGGACGTTAGGTTCGGTGGGATGGTCCGGGCCAGGCAGGGTGGGGGAGGAAGGGCGGTTAGATGAGGGGAGGCTGGGCGGGGGTAAATGAAGATCACCCCCTACACCCAGGCTGATAGCGGGAGCTGACTGGGGCAGGCGGCAGGACCCTGGCTGGCAAGGGGCCAGCGGGGGAAACCCCAAAGCAGTGCAGGGATAAGCATTCCACCTGCCACTGCTTTGGGGTTTCCCCCGCTGGCCCCTTGCCAGCTGGGGTCTCAGCTCCCGTTGCCAGCCTGGGCTTCCTTGGAGGGGGGGGGGGAGGGGGAACGGCCCACGAATGACATTATAAAAAGGTTCCCCACCCCTGTTCTAGAATAACTCTCTATGGTTGGATCAATCACCAATTACTCAAGTATGGTAAAGGCTTATATGCCGAATTCCATAATCAGAGTACTGTATTAGGAATAGGATTTAAATATCTCATTTTCTCATTTAATTCACCAACATAGAGGGTTTTTTTTTAAAGGAAACTAGCAGTCAATTTTCATGCTGCTGCTCATCATTATACCTTGTCAGTTTTATTATTAGGAGCAATAAGACTATTAGAATGGCCAGACTAGGTCAGAGGAATGGTTTGTCTAGCCCAGTACCCTGTCTTTGGACAATGGCCAATGCCAGATGCCTCAAAGGGAAGTCAGAGAACAAGGTAATTACTGAGTGGGCCATTCCCTGTCACCCAGTCCCAGTTCTGCCCTTTACAATATCCCCGGCAAAGAGTTCCACACACTTTTAGTTTATTTTAAACTTGCTGTCTATTAATTTTATCAGGTGAACCCCTGGCTCTTGTGTTATATGAAGTTGTAAATAACACTTCCTTATTCACTATCTCCACATCATTCATGATTTTATAGTTTTCTATTACATCCCCCATTAGCCGTCTCTTTTCCAACCTGAACGCTCCCAGTCTTTTTAATCTCTTCTCATATGGAAACTGTTCCATAGCCTTCATTATTTTTGTTGCCCTTCTCTGTACCTTTTCCAATTCTAATATTTCTTTTTTTGAGACATGACGACCAGAATTGCACAGAGTATTCAAGGTGTGGATTTATATTTATCATGGATTTATATAGTGGCATTATGATATTTTCTGTCTTATTATTTATACCTTTCCTAATGGTTCCTAACACTCTGTTATCTTTTTTGACTGCTGCTGCATATTGATTGGATGTTTGCAGAGAATTAGCCACAATGACACCAAGATCTCTTTCTTGAGTGGTGACAACTAATTTAGACTCCCCACCATTTTGTATGTTTAGTTGGGATTATGTTTTCCAGTGTCAAGTAGTTTGCATTTATCAGCACTAGATTTCATCTGCCATTTTGTTGCCCAATGATCCAAGCTTTGTGAGATCCCTTTGTAACTCTTCACAGTCTGCTTTGGACTTACTTATCTTGAGTCATTTTGTATTATCTACAGACTTCGCCATCTCACTGTTTACTCCTTTTTCAGATCATTTATGAATATATGGAACAGCACTGGTCCCAGTACAGATCCCTGTGGGACCCTGCTATTTACCTCTTTCCATTCTGAAAACTAATCATTTATTCCTTCCCTCTCTCATATCCCATGACTGGTAACTTTGCTTAAGAATCTTTGGTATGGGACCTTGTCAAAGGTTTTCTGAAAGTCCAGATACACTATATCCACTGCATCACCCTTGTCCATATGTTGGTTGACCTCCTCAAATGATTCTAATATTTTGATGAGGCATCATTTACCTTTAAAAAAGCTGTGTTGGCTCTTCAACACATCATGTTCATCTATGTGTCTGATAATGCTGTTCTTTATTATAGTTTCAACCAATTTGGCAGTCATCTGGTACAGAAGCTGATTTAAGTGCTCGGTTACATACCAGTTAGTAGTTCCACAATTTCATATTTGAGTTTCCTCTGAATTCATGGCTGAATGCCATCTGGGCCTGATGACTTGTTACTGTTTATCAATTTGTTCCAAAACCTCCTCTATCGATGCCTCAATCTGGACTGTTCCTCAGATCTGTCACCTGAAAAGAATGGCTCAGGTTTGGGAATCTCCCTCATATCCTTTGCAGTGAAGACCAATGGGAAAAAGTCACATAGCTTCTCTGCAATGGCCTTGTCTTCCTTGAGTGTTCCCTTAGCACCTCAATCGTCCAATGATCCCACGGATTTTTTAGAAAACTTCCTACTTCTGATGCAAAACTAATACAGAAATCTAGGTTGGCACAACTAAATACTACAGCATATCTAAAAGATCTTCATGTCATCCAATACATATGTATATAAAAAAAATCACCTAAATATTCCCACCCAGCCCCTGTCCCTACCATCTTCCCTCAAATTACCCAATATATCTTACTAACACTTTACTTTAGAAAACACCATAAAATTAACCATATAGCTATTTCTGAGTTAGTACAATACTGATATTATTTTATTTCTGGATTTTAAATTGACCTCACAGGTTTCCTTTTGATGTTATGGAGATACAGTATCACTCACTGGGAATCCTAGCCAAACTATATTTTAAGACAAATCTTCACCAGTAGGTGGCGTGATTAGACAAATCTCTTATTCAGTGCATTAATGTTCTAAGGAGCTTGCCATGTGTTTACCATTGACACTACTACTGGTAACAACAGAATGCATTTGACTTTCAGGGGTAGCTCCAGAACCAAACTATATTAAGGCATCCAGATATCAAAGTAAGTAGATTTTCAGGGTGGCAGTTGAAATGTGGAGCGGGCTACAGCCCCATTAGCTTTATGGTTCAACCACTTCTCTTTATGGATGTGAATGAAGGTCCAGGCAGAACCTGGTGACATTTGGGTTTACTGAAACATATAGAACTATTTTTATTTTAAGTTTTACAAAACATCCTTTTCTCTTATTTTCAGCTACTGTTTTTCAAGAATATTTCATTTTTAAAAATCCATGTATTTCAAACACAGTCAAAGCCTGTGCTATTCAAACAACAAACACAACAAAACAACAACATAAAGTCAATTTTGAAAATAATTCTTGGCTTTTTTCTAAAATTAACAAGGTGGGGGGACGGAGGCTAAAATAATACAGTCTAGAATTTGTTTTGCCAAAGCCAAATAGTCCTTGAATATCCAGGCTTCCAAGTTCTGACTTATATGTAAACCTCATGATTTTTCAAGTGATCTCTGACTTTGGAAAAATAAGTGTTATCATCCCAAATGATAATTTCAAGGAATTTTCATGAAGGTAAAGCATAAGTACTCTGTTTAAAAAAGAGAAAAAGGCAATTAGGAAGATAGATAAATTTAGGCTGGCTTTAGATTGTGAGATATTTGATTGTTTAGCATTTGAAGTTAGTATTAGCTGAGGTTTAAAAGACCCCTCTTAGCTCACCCTGTGTACAAATGAATTTGCACTGATTATCAATAGTGAAGAAGGCAGGAAGCAGCTGGTGACACATTCCCATTCAAAATGTTTTGTAGGGTATTAGTGCAACTTGGCTCAGAAAAGGGGCAGCAAATAGGGTTCTTGTGTATTTTTGTTTTGTTTTGTTACTGCAAGTGTTCCATTCTGAAAATAAGATCAGTTGCAGGTAGAAAGATCCTAAATTGAAAGATACTATTGTGTCTAATCTATTATGAAAAGGAGGCGACTGCCCGCCTCCACTATGAAGTTCTCAGTTAGCCTGTATAACTTTGTATTGGAAAGCGGATTTAGCTTAACAGTTGACACCAAGGGGCCTCAACACTGAATAGTTTTATCCTGGTTGCTATTGGCCGAGCCACTGATTTTTAACGACTCTGCCAGCAATGCCACACATGATTGGAGCATGGAAAATCCGAGTGGAAGAACAGAAACAGAAAGGCACGAGAAATTGCTTTTGAAAGTGAAATACTCCTTAGAAAGGGGAATCATTCCAATACTAGAATGAGAAGACAAACACACGTGGAGAAAGGGAAACAGAGGCCTTCCCTTATGGACACTGACCAAAGACCAAAGAGCTCTCAAAAGTGATGAGGATTTGGGGGTGGGGGAGGAGAGGAGTTGTGTTCAGTGTATGTTGTTTTGTCTAGATCTGTACTCTCCTCTGCTAAGAGTAAAGTGTGCGTATTCCAGAAGTTCCTTTGCAAAGCTGGTGTTCCTTACTTTATCTTCTGTGTATCCCCAAAGAGTACAATGATAAACTGGGGTGCTCACGGAGGTGCAGTTCGGGGTGGTGGGAGTGGGGCATGCATAAGCTGCTGCTGAGGGACAGCAGTGGTTTCAGGGCTAAGGGCAGTTGGATGTGGAGTCCCACATCCCCAGGAACAGAGCCAGTAAGGGAGTTTGCACCTAAGGAGTGTGCCTGAGAAGCCAAAAGTAAAGACAATGTCTTGATTCTTGACCCCTGCTGGTTAAAAGCACATGGGATTCAAAGGTTGCGTTCAGTACAGCAGACTGGGAATCATCCACAAGGGGAGCAGGGGGTGGGAGGAGGGCTCTCAACCTTGGCTGTAGCAGACAGTACAATCTGTAAACCATAGTATAAACTAGAATTCCATCCTCTGCATTCAGACTAACCAAATTATCTGTTTTCTAAAATTACTAGCCTGTTTGACATTTTAAAACTAAACTTTTCCTTCTTGTAAGGGAAGCTAATGTTCTCAATGGAAAGGAAGTTAATGTTCTCAAACCATAAAAAATATTCCAGATGCAGAAACAATAAGTCTGCTGCATTTATCTGCAAATGCTTGATAAGGCTCTGGTTTTCCAGATATGGGATTCATCCGTTCTTTCTTGGAGTACTTTGCTTCAAACTGCGGGCGTATTTCTTCCTAAAAAGAGATGAACAATTTTTATGTACAATACAGTTAGGCAAGGTCAAATGTCAGATCACTTTTTTCATAAAATTATTTCTAGTAATACATCAGTGAAGTTAAGTGCCAGACACTTAAATCAGGAAATCAGCTGGGAAATCAGCTGCTCTTAATGAGGAAAACAGATCACTGTAAGAAAAAGGCTTCTAAATTCTACATCCATAAAATTTAACAAACTCCCCAGTTAGTTACTATCAACAAGAGTGTTTGATAACATAGCTCTGTAAACAATATTGTTTCAAAGATAACACCAGAAAAATTTCTAGGATTTTGATAGTAGATGGTAGCAATTCAGTGAAGCGGGAATAAAATTGCACTTAATCCTTTTTCCAAGCTCTCTTGTACATAAAATTGCTTGCTAGATACCTGTGTACCCTCCCAGTTTTAGCAAAAGGTTCCTCACTGAAAAAGTAACTTGTGCCTCTATATTCCTGATTTATCTCTGAATGTGGGGAAAGTTAGATATAGGGCAGTATTTAAAACTGTTCCTATTAGCAGAATTTATTCACCCCTCACTCTGACAACATTCTCTTTGGCCCTCATTTCCATCTGCATTAAGTGGCTCCCGCCAGCCCCCTTGCTCTTGCTCTCCCAGCTTTGCCCCTCTTGTGGATAGGGAATTCTAATAGGATGCTGCTATCCCCATCTAGTCTGACATCATCACTCCTTTAAGTGACAGTGGAAGACAGGCACAGCAAAACAAAAGAAAACACAAACCAGTCCTCCAGGTTGTCTCTGTCCTGGGAGAGAATTAGGGCAGGTTTGTACTTGCAATGCTGCAGCTGGGCCACTGCAGCGCTGCAGTGAAGACATTGCTATGCCAATGGCAGAGCTTTTCCTGTTGGCGTAGTTAACCCACCTCCACGAGATGTGGTAGTTATGATGACAGGAGAAGCCCTCCTGCTGCCACAGTGCTGTCTACACTGGGGGTTAGGTTGGTATAACCACTTCCCTCAGGGGAGTGGATTTTTCACACCCCTGATTAATGTAGTTATGCTGATGTAAGTTTATAGTATAGCCCTGGTCTTAGCCTCTCAAAGATCCTTTGGGGGAAGAGGTTGGTCCTAGCTGAAATAGACACAAAAGGACACAGATGCCCCCTCTCAGCAAAGAAGCTACACAGTCGGATGCAAGACTAGGGTTGCCAATGCTGACTGAAGCTATTCTGGGAGATATTTTTTCCCAACATGATGTAATGTAATTTTCTTAAAATATCCTATTAAAATCTCCTGGATTTCTTTCATCAGCCACCAGGAGATCGATGCTGATTCGGGGAGACTCCAGGCCAATCCTGGAGTGTTGGCAACCTAGGCAAGACCAATACAGTGTAGTCCTAATTAACATCTTAAGTCTTAACATAACCATTTGAGGTCACTCTTAATATGACTCACCTTTCACTAGTGAGTTACTGGAGCGCTCCAGCAGATCCAGGACCTAACTATTCTCTAGACCAGTGGTGAGCAAAGCTTGGGCCGCATGCGGCCCGTCAATGTAATCTGATTGTAGTCTGTGAGACATTTTGTTGACACTGACTGTCCTCAGACTCAGTCCCCCCACAACTCCTATTGGCCGGGAATGGCGAACCGTGGCCACTGGGAGCTGCGGGGGATGGTGCCTACAGACGGTCAATGTCAGCAAAATACCTCATGGCCCGCAATCAGATTACCCTGATGGGGCTGTTGCCTACCACTGCTCTAGACACATTGCTAACAGTCCCAAAGCAATCCTGAGATTGGTCTGATAGTACATGAGCCCTGCCAGTGAAGCTCCCTGCTGCACAGGAGTCTGTTTTAAGTTCTTTAGCAGCCCCTCTATGCTCTGGGATTCCATAGGGACTCTCCACTTGGCCCAAAGCAGCCATTAGTTTTCCTTTGTGTTTTTCACTTATTTCCTTCACCACCAGCGCTAAAGAAAATCCATCTTGTCAGCAAATAAGCAAATGTAACATTAAGTGGCCTCTTCCCAAAGAGACAAATTCTGTCCCTAGGCTGAGAAGTGTGGTTCTGTGCTGGGAAAATCTACAGTGACCCTGGGGAACAAATTCTTTCCCACAGGGAGCAGAATAGCACTGTGACCATTACTGCAGCCTAATGACTATTGTAGCCCTCCCACAATGGCAGTGAATCCCTCATGGAGGAAAGGAATGTAGCTCCCTCTGACTCTGCCCACAAAAGAATCCTACATGCCTGGGAGAAAGGGAAACACAGAGCAGCAATACTGCAGCAATGCTCCAGGCCATGCAGGGATTCCAACTCCACCTTGCAGGTTCCGAGCATCCTGTCCTTTCCCTGTATAGTGAACCCCCGTAGTTCAATTGCCATCAGAGCCCTCCATGCCTGTGTGACAGCACTGGTCCCTGCTGGCAACTATAGCAGAAGGGAGGTGGTGACTATTTTTCACCTCCTCAGCCTCCTCTCCCAGTGGATTTTCTGCCACTGGGCATTGGGTGAATTTAGCCACTTCACTGCAAGCCTTTTGGGCAATAATACTGTTATCTGTTTCAACATCTGTATGGCACGGTGCTACATCTAATGTGATGGGAAAACAATTAGCAGCCAGACTTTTGGGAGCTGTGAAAACCTTTTGTGGTTTCCCATCAGTATTCTTAGCAGCTATCCAAAGCAACACCCTAGGAAGTCATCTTGACATTGATGTATAGTTAGTTATTCAAGGGGAGGCAGGAAGGTCAACCTTTTGGATTTTTTTTTATCTGAATTTCTATGGACTAACAAGTAATTGCTTTAAAAAAATTAAATCATGCAGAAAGATTCTTTTAGCATGATTGTTCTCAGTTCTACCACAATGGAAGCCAGATCCTTTTCGAACCTACATTGGAACAAACCCAGAGAATGCCCCAAAGCTTCAGTGAAGTTAGTTTGTATTTACATGGGTGAAAAATGAGAGTACAATTTGGTCTGGAGCAAGTTTCTTCACAGCTCTAGATGAAGCATCTTTGGAGAAAATGCTCGTCCTTTCATAAAGATAAATGATAAGAACAAGGAGTACTTGTGGCACCGTAGAGACTAATAAATTTATTTGAGAATAGGCTTTCATGGGGTACAGTTTATTTTCTAGATTCTGATGCAAAAGAGAAATTGATAACAAAACTAAAGGAAAAATTGGTTTTGGATTTTTAACCAGAATCTTTTATATGCAAGATTAAAGAAGTAAATAATCTACAAACCTCTTCTTCTTCCCAGTCTATCAAGTCCCAGTCATAAGCAATTACTGCTCGTCTTCTTTTCCAAAACTCCAGGAAAACAGTTGCTGGAGCAAATAGAAAAAAGAAATTGCAAGATCATTTTCAAATGAAGAAAATATGCTAACTAATGTTAACATTATTGTTGAATTAAACTGTTACATTATTTTAATTTGTTTGCATAAATGGACTTCTTTGAATGGAAAATCTTTCTGATGATCAAAACTGCATTCACAAGGTATTGCTTTCTACTTTGGCTGATATCAGACATGATTGAAGCTTTGGTGATTTCATTTAGTGCTAACCGAACATGTTTAATTTGCAATCAAATGAGCTACAGATTGAAAAGAATGAAATGGTCCCTGTGAGTCATCTTAGCTAAATTTAGATAGACCAATGACAAAGACAAAGGTTTCTTGGGAACAATGTAGATGAAAAAAGTAGCTTGACTTATCAGAAAACGATTTAAAATACACAGGAATCAGTATCCAGAGGAAGCAAAGAAGTTTCTAATCAGATTCCAGTGCACATGCAATTCAGCACAGAGCTGCTGAGAAGATTGGAACAGGTGCCTTGCCTTTCTAATCCAAGACATTGCCTTTAAAATACAGGAACAGATGTTTCTAGCATTGATAACTGAGTTAATTTTTTCATATGAAGCAAAATTACATAACTCAGTGGAGTATAACATAAGTATAGCACTCACTGCACTACAGTATTCAGAAAAGTGGTTATGCTTGCCATTGTGTTTTATATAGGCAGGAAAGATCAGGAAGTATTTAGAAAGATCAGGAAGTATTTAGTTAATTGATCATAATCCATGTCTTGAATTATCAAAGTGGCACTGTTTATAAACATATTTATTTGTTTACACTTAAGCCCACTGAAATCCATGGGAGTCACTCACTGACTTCAGTGGGCTTTGGAGCTGGCCCTTAATGGTCATGAGAGGTGCTAGATTGATAGCCCTGGAAAAGGAAAACCTTTATTTATTCACAAACCAGGGCAGGGAGGCTCCCAGCAGTGACTGTGCAAGCTGCTTCAACCACAGCCTGACAATGTGCCTCAAGTCTTATCCTAGAGGGATCACCTTAGTGCACAAGAATGCAGTTCATTCTCCATGCGATTCAGCCCTTAGCCTGCCTACTGCCAACAAGAACACCAATTATTATGGTGGTTTTTGTGATGCACACAGGTGATAGCTTTGTTTCCGAGTAATGGGATTTAGAGCATCAACTCATTTCACATAGGCTAGAAATCAGCCCTCAGAGAGTAATGACTTTTAGTTACTACCACATCAGCTTGGATTCTCTTTCCCCCTCCGCCTCTCCACTTCTCTGCGCTTTCCGGCTCAGTGGCAAAGTACAGTGAGAATGACTACCGTCATCAACTTTCCTTCCCAAAAAGGTACGCTATAGGAATCATATGAGATTTTCCATCCATTTTCTGAACTTCTGAGACTAATCCAAGATGATCATGCTGTTTTCCCCTCTTATTTTTATAGTACACAGTGGGAGGAAAAATCCACAGTTAGTATCTCTGCCTGGCTCTGAAGTTTTTTTTGGTACTATTTTTCATTTATTCACTATTCACCACTATGATCTCCAATATTCTATTTCCTTTTATTGTATTACACTCTTCTTTTTCTACTGAGGTCAGTAGCCCTTCTTTCCACCACTGATTATTATATGCTGTTGATAGGTCATCTCACTGCATTTATGTAATACCAAGAGCTTCTAAAAGTATCAAATTTTGAAACCCCCTTGCTTTCTTTCTAATCAGATCATCTCTAATATCCTTTATCATGTATTCAGCATTCATTTCTGAACAAGACAGTATAACATCATTCTAGAGAGACAGGGTGCATGAGGTAATATTTTTTTATTGGACTAATTTATGTTGGTGAGACAAGATTTTAAGGTTATACAGAGCTTCCACAGACCTGCAGAAGAGCTCTGTGTAAGCTCAACAAACAGCTTGTCTCTATCATCATCAGAAGTTGGTCCAATAAAAGATATTGCCTCACCCACCATGTCTAATATCGTGGAACCAACACAGCTATGACAACACTGCATATAACATTATTCCGCCATACCTGCCATACTTCTGTTAGGATGTTACAACATCTACATTTATCTCATATGCTCAACCAAAACCCTTGGAAAGCTCTGAAGTTCAGAACTTACAGACATACTTTAGTATAGTTCTGTTACACTATTATTTGCTCTCCTTTCAATTTGTCTTGAGATTAAATCTAACAGCAACCTTCTACAAAACGCCCTTTCGACAGGACTTCCTTGAGCACTTTAGGTCTAACTTGTGACCTTTTATAGTTCTGAGGCTGGCTTCCACCAGTGGTTACTGAGATATTCTTCATCTCTCTTTTCTTACCCTACTTTATTTCAGAGTGCTGATGAATACATCATTCCTTCTAACCATCTTGAATACACTACATATTCCTGGATTTATGTTAAAGAACCTCCTCAGACGCTCCTTCTTCTGCTCCCCCTTTGAGAGCAGAAGAAAGAGAATGTTTTATGTTCTGAGGAGTATATTGGCATTTTTATTGCTAATAAAAATACTAAACACTTCGACTAGTTTCTGTTTTTTAAAACTTTCCATTTCAGCAACTGTTCCAGTGTTAATTACTTTGTCAGAGAAAACAGGTTTCCATGTAGTCAAGAAGGAACTATAATTAGGACTTTTCTAGTGTCTCCTAGCCTCCTGAAAAAACTGTGGAGAAAGGAAGAGGTAGGCATATAAATTAAAGTCATCCAGTTGCTTGTCTGGTGAAGGATTCATAATGACTGCTTCTGGATAATAGCGCTGGTTGAAGAATGACACAGCTTTGGTACCGAGCTTCAAATAGGGTGACCAGATGTCCTGATTTTATAGGGACAGTACCAATTTTGAGGTCTTATTCTTATACAGGCTCCTGTTACTCCCCTGCCCCAATCCTGATTTTTCATACTTTCTGTCTGGTGATCCTAGCTTCAAACAAACCTGGACAACAAAATAATTGCAATAATCTCTCCCTCCATGTCAAAATTCATTTAAATAAGCAACTTCTATAATTTTACCTGACCTTAAAAGAACTTATTTTTTGCTTAATTTATTGACAAACATCAATTTTTATGACAAGTCTGTACAAAGCGTGATGTGCGTGTGTGTATATGAAGTGTCTGTACAAAGCATGATGTGCGTGTGTGTGTGTGTGTATATGAAGTAGAGGATGGAGGTTTCTCATAACTTGATCCTTAGCCAACAGCTATTGTATCTTTAGCAAGAACTAGTCTAGGCAAAAGAAAATTAGTAACATTCCTCCCTAGAGCCTGTACTAGTGTTTCCACTAAGCACAATACATCTTTTGGCATAAGGGATGACATTTAGGTCTTTTCCTTTAAAATAGAAAACGTGAAAATGTAGGGCTTGGATTTCACAAGTGCTAAGCACTCATTCCTCCAAGTGAAGTCAATGGGAACTGCAGGTGTTCTGCACCTCTGAAAATCAAGCTCAGCTTCTTGGTAGGAAAAATAATTCGTCCATTTCTGAGATTTGGTAAGCTTGGGTGAGAATATCCTCCCCAGAAAACGTCTGTGTCTCTGAGGGTATGTCTACACTTCAAGCAAGGGATGTACTTCCCAGCTTGAGGAGACATACCCACTCTAGCTCTGAAAGATCTAGTACACTAAAAATAAAGCATAGCCATGGCAGTACAAGCAATGGGAGGGACTAGCCACCTATCTACATGCCTAGCAAGGGGTGGTGGCCCATGCCTTTAATGGGATCATTCATATACTTCAGGAAAACATCCCATATCCCTGAGAATGTTTCTTGGATACAGGGGTGCTGGAACAATTTTTACAGCGGGGGTGCTGAAAGCCATTGAACAAAACTGTAAACCCTATATATACTGGAAACCACTTCAAGTCAAGAGGTTCTGCAGCACTCCCCACACTCCTAATTCCAGCACTTATGCCTGGATATAACATGATGCCTTTCCCCAGAAAAGACAAGGCCTGAGGAATGACAAAATAAAGAATCCAGAACTTAACTCAATATCAACACATTTTAAACCTCTAATTTTCAACCAGGATATAAATGTCCACCTGGATACTGCGGATTTAATCCATTTTTAACATTAAAATGTCCAGAAACTGAACATGAAAAATATAAATTCTTATCCTTTCCCTCCACATTTTCATTGAACCAGAAAAGACTTGATTGGGAAGAGTCAAGACAATACTCTGCATTTCAGCATCTGAAACTAGGCATGCTGGAGTTTAAAGGGTCCTATCTCACACCATACATTTTCAGGAAAATGTACTAAACATTACACAAATCCAAAGAAAGTCTTACCCCACACTGCCATGAAAACAGCAAAAAAGACAGTAGCTCCATTGTCAAAAAGGTGAGTTACCTGTGAAGGATACCAAGAACCCGATGAATTCATTATTTGAAGGTTCTATTCACAATTTATTCCATTTTATTAAAAGATAAAGATAAAAATGGGTAGTGTTCATGAGAGTCACTAGACTGGCTGTCCTGAAGACCAACATCCTCTCTGTGGGCCTTACCCTGAATGATACTCAGCGTGGGAGTTACAGGTGCTCAGCACTGAGCAGTTATCTCTTGTATAGATTTATAACTTCTGGGGTAGTTCATCCTTTCAGCCTAAGGTAATTTGTTTTGAGAAGCAATATACAAAAGATGGTTCATAAGTGCTGTTCCAAGTGCTAGGACATAATTTTTGTGACTGCTGAATATATCAAGTGCAATTGCATACAAGTGTAAATAAGTTCTAAAGACCAAATTCAGTCATAATATAAGTGGGTTCATTGAAGTGAAGGGACTGAATTTGATCCGTCACTTGGAACTTTTTTTATTTAACCAAGTTTATTAAACATATTCACAAAATACTGAGAAAGAATAAACATTTTCTATTTGGATAGTTTAAATGTACCTTGGCATAAACACAGCTGTCTGACAACCTCATGAAGGGACAGTATTTATCACATATTGGACACATTATAATATCTGTAGCTTGACAGATTTCTTTACTGGAAAAAGAGAGAAGATAATGGTTGATACTTTCATACACAACTATCATTCTTAAAATGGACCAATATATTTCTCTGACCTCACAGATGGTGAATTACATTTCTCTTATCATGCATTTCTAGTGTTTTCTGTTGATGTCAATATGTTCTTGCTGTCTACAACACTTTGAGATACGTACACTATGACTGTGTGGATCTTCTCAGTTTCATAAATAAATAATGCCTTACTCAAGAAAACACATGCACTTTGAAATCTTTAGATGGCATGTCCTTTCATTTTTTAAAAAAGAGCAAAATCAAAAAGGACTAGAAAACACGTAGAGAATAGTCCTGCAGTGGCTTGCAGGATAGATAGGATGAGTTATTAGTACTTTACTATTTCTAAATTGTCCCTGAGCCAGGAGAGGTCTCCAACAGAAGGAGATAGGATTATGGTGAGTACAGATTAAAAGGAATTTCACTGATTTCAAGGGACTCTTTCAGGCACTGTCTCAGGCTGGGAAGCAGTGGAGAGGTGCAACACCTCCAGAAGAGCTCCCGGTGGCACAATGCCTGAAGAGTTCTGTCTGGAGCTCTGGGAAGCACACTCTCCTTGGAGAGTGACATTTCCTCTCCCCTCTGCCAGCCAGTCAGAAAGCCCTGGCTCCACCCTCTCCCCATCACTGTGAGAAGCTAGCTTGGGCAGCACCCCTAGCTTTACATAGTCCATGCAGTCAGGGGACCACATGATATCCAGCCCATGTGCCAGAGTGCAAGAGAAGGGAGACTTGATGCATGTTCTCCACTACCTTGTGAAAGCCGGGCACAATCTTGCCTATGTGTTTACGTTGTTTTTGTTAAGGACTTGATACCATATGGTGAATTTTGAAATAAGAAATGAAACAGAACCAAATTGTGCACAACCCCAAACGTGTACAAATATGAGTAATTTCATTAATAAAAGTGCTCACTTTACCTGACTTGGCAGTGGTTCAGTGTTGTGACTCCATACAAAAAGACAAACAATCCAATGAAGGCAGCTGGGAAGAGCATTCCTGTGTACCAGCCTAACCAGGCAAAGTACAAGCCAATTTTCTCACCAAAATACCGTCTGTTTAAAACACAACAGGGCAAAGTTACCTGCCAGCTTTGATAGGTTTTGTTTAGCACCGTTTGCTGACAGAAAAGGAAGATTTAAGTCATCTTTGAGGGGAAAAATTGGAGCTAAGATTTTCTAAAACAGGAGCCTAAATCCATACTTAGGCGCCTGTCTGGTCTTCAGAAATGCTGCACAGTCAACAACTCCCAGCAAGGGCAGCAGTGCTGGATGAACTTGTTTGAAAATTTGGTAATTGATTCTGTATGTCCAGGAAACAAAAGGCCAAATGCTGCTCTCAGTTACAGAGGAGTGTTTTGTGAATAACTGTTGAAATTGATGCAGTTACACTGGTGTAAAATTCGTGCAAGAGAAAGGGGAAGCAGCCCTAGAGCATTTCCAAGAAAAACAGTTACTAACCTGTTCCATAACTGTTGGTCTTCAAGAAGGAGGGCACATGTCCATTCCATTCGTGGTGTTAGTGTGCTAAGTTTCCATGGCTGTAGGAAACTTTTCCGCTCAGTGGTACCTGTTGGGCAGCTCGAGCTCCCTGTTGCTGCATGCCACTGTGTTCAGGTGTAAAGAAGGGGCAGAGCCAACCCTAGACCCTCCCTTTTAGGAATATGTGGTTTTGCAATATCAGCCCCATGCTTGCCAAATTCTGTGAGCAGGGCCTGCCTCTTTCTCACAACCTGCCTTTGCTTCGTATCAGCAAAGTGATAGATTGGAAGATAGGATCTGTGCAGAGACCCGTGGGTCCTGCTGTGGGGTTGTGATATGCAAGATCCAGGCTCCAAGTCTGACAGTGAGGATTCCCCTCCTCTGACCATGGCAGGTCTGATTCAGTCAGTGCCAGGGACCCGTGCTGAGAGCCTGGTGATGGATGAAGTGATGTCACCCCAGGAGGTTTCCACTTGGATGACACTGAGGGGTCACCTGCAGTGAGACAACATTGGCACGTCTCACAGAAGCTGTAGCACTTGGCACCAAGTCAGACTGGATTGGCTCCAATAGTGGTCTGAGTGCTGCCACAATCCCAGGAATTTCAATCTAGCCTTCCTATCCTTCTTTGTCCTAGGTTTGAACTCCCAGCAAATCTGCCACCGGTCCTTCATGTGTGCTTCCCCTAAGCACTTCAGGCAGCTGTTGGGCAGGTCACTCACTGGCCCGAGTTTGGAGTAAAAAGAACACGGCTTTAAATCAAGTGCCTGGGACATACCTTGGTACTGTGAATGGAATAAACCCCAAATGGGGAAAACAAGATGTCTGAATTTTTTTTATATAATGCATTTAAAACTTATTATCCTAACACTGAAAAATAGACTAATTACACACACACACACACAGAAGTACAGAGTTCCAACCACCATCCTGGGTGGTAAGAAGGAATTGAGGCAGACTAGGTGCAGCTCTGTCCTTTATACCTGCACTGCACACAGCGGCACATGACAGCAGGGAGAGCCTGAACTGACCAATGGGTACCCCTGAGGGAAAAAGTTCCCAATGCCCATGTGCTGGGTTCACTGACACCAAGAGTGGAATGCATATGTGCAATAACCTGAAGAAGAACTGATGAATCAGAGAGCATTATTCTACCTTGATTTCGTATTTCTGTTTGAACTTCTCTTACCAGAGTCTCTAGAGTATTTATTTCACAAGTCCAACAAGGACTGAAAGCGTACCGCACCCTGATCATGACATCGATGCTTTATAAATCAATCAATAATAATAATAATAATAATAATGAAGAAGAATATAAAAGATCATTCTCCAGATTCATTTTAAGGAATGAAGAAATATAATCATCCCGTGCTTCAGAAACTTTAGGGTCAAATCACAGCTGAGTGTCAGGTCAGTTTAATATGTTTTACATCAGCACAACTTATTATGCTCATATTGAAGCATCTGACTGCCAGGGTCAAAGAGTGAAACCAATCAGTGTTGTTGTCTTTAGACAACCTGAAAACATTCTTGGTCAGCCTTTTACAATAAGAAAGAAAACATCCCTGTTATTTCTTGGGTTAGAGGCAGTGGAATAGAGAGACAGAGAGCAACATTTGGCCTGGAACGAATGAAATCATCAATTTTAAAATGCATGTCAAAGAGTTTCCAGCTTGAGAAATCCATCTGTCTGTATTAAAGTTATATTTTGTATTTTTAAAGCAATGTGAAGATTGATCTACACTGATTATCATCATTCAAACTCAGCTTCGCTATACTAAAGGCCAAATGTTGTCATATTGCTTTTGTTCCTCTGTCATTCACCAGAGCCCACAACTCTTCTGGCTAAAGAGACAGAAACATGACAGTGACACGGTCAATTCTGACAAGGTTAGAAAGTCTCACTGTACAAAGACACACTGACATCAGTTTCAGATAACTGACTGAGCTGCATGAGTGAACCCTGTGGCCTAATTTTTTGGTTGACAATCTGTGTGCTCCACTGAGAAAGAAAATTTACATTTTATGAAACTATTTGCATCAGCACCTATTTTTCCTGATACATATAATTCAAAGTAGTGAAGCAATATATTAAAGAAAGTCTTCTGTGGCGAATGAGGGAGTTATGTGTAGTATTTTTATGTTCCTCAGTATTTTTGTGTGTTTGATATTAATCTGCTTTGACTGCCTGGTGTTAAGTCACAGGAGACTGTTAAGAGAAACCAACAGGAAGTGAAACAATAACAAAGATAAGACTCCTTGGGGAACAATCTGGAAGCTATTCATTAGGGATATCCCCTGCCTGCCTCCAGCTAGTCTGCTGTGGAGTGTTCTTCCCAGACCAAAACCAAGAATCAAAGGGGCTCCTAAACTTCAGAAAAGAGGAGAGAGCTGAGTGAGTTGTCAGCAGACTGAGTCTGGCACCCCAGACTGACTGAGACACATGGTGACAGAACGCCACAAGGAGTGCTGCAAGGAGGCTGTCACTCCCAGCCCAGAGATGAGAATATGCTGGACCTACCTGAGCGATGAATAGATTAATGTTAGGTAGGGAAGATGCATACAAAATTCTTTTTCTAAATTCTGTTTCCTGTTGCAACTAACTTTGTTGTGAAGGAGCTGCTTTTGAGCCACATTAATTAGCCACCGGTTTCCCAAGAAAAAGAAATAACAGGTGCCAAACGCAGTTGAGCCTATTGGTTTAACATGGTTCGTAAATGGTGGGTGGGGGTGGACTGGGGTTAGGAGTGAGGGTGGTCGCAGCCCAGAGATCCAGGCTGAGAGTGATTAAACTGCATAGGGGTTCCACTTAGAGTGAGGTGCAGAAAGCCAGGCCTGTTTCACCTGAAGGGTGCACTTGAGAGGGACAAGAAGGGTCTAAGGCATAGCTCATCCAGCAACTCTGACCCCCGGAGAAGAGATTTCTCTTGTATTATGGTGCTTTTCACAGTCCAGCATGGATGTTCTCTCTTTCCACTCCCTTAACTGAAAACCATTCCTGACAAATGACGTCTTTTCCCTATTTGAACCCTTTATATCTGCCGGTTCCAAAATGAAGGGCTCCTCTTAGGATCCAGAGATCAAGCCAACCGCTTCATCTGATACCAAGGCTGATCTCAGGTTTAATTTGTGTATTAAATGGCAAAAAGAATAGGTGCTGCCACTGACAATCTAAACTTCTGCAATGTAGGAAGGAGACAACTGAGACCACTTGTGAACAGTTATCTTTTAAAGAGCACTCTGTACTACCATTGCTTTGATACACACTGATTTAGATACAGATAACTGGCATCTTTCTTTTCACACTCACATTTTTTACACTGTGATATCTCCATGTACTGCACTGAGAGTAAGGCTGGAATCAGGCCCATATTTTATATGCAATGATCAGTAGTTCAGCATTTTCATTCTACAAATATATCAGCTAAATCTCTGCTTCTATACCATTGTGATGAGTGCTATGGAAATGTACTCTAGTTATCCCAGACCAACAGAATGATCCCTAGGGGACCATTATAGCTGACAGCAGTTAGAGCAGCTTCTGTGTCTGTTCTAATTTACACTGGGGGCTGGTTTGGACTCTAGTCTGTCCCAGGAGACAAAGGTGGCTTAGAGCCACATTTACCTTTCTCTTCCCATCAGCTGCCCCAATCATGAGCTTAGCTACACTTAGTTTCCTATTTTTGACTGTCACTACACATTGACCAGAGATTTTAATTGAGCTGCCACAGTGTCGTCTTTTATCTGAGCACCTACAGTATATTTAATACTCAGTAATGTATGTAGCTTTGGTAGGTCCCTCTGAAGTTATTCAGGGCTGGTCTACACTAGGGGGAGGGGTCGACCGAAGATACGCAACTTCAGCTACGTAAATAATGTAGCTGAAGTTGGCGCATCTTCGGCCGACTTACCCGCCGTCCTCGCGCCGGCAGCGGTCGGCAGCGGGCTCCCCCATCGACTCCAGCTTGCGCCTTTCGGCGAGCTGGAGTTCCAAAGTTGACGGGAGCGGTGTTGGCGATTGATTTTTCGGATCTTGACGAGACGCATTAAATCGATCACCAATCGATTGATCACTGCCCGCCGATCCAGCAGGTAGTGAAGACATACCCTCATCAGTCTTCTCTTGTTTTGATTCACCTCAATAACATTGTACCTTCTGCACATCTTGCCATTTCATGTTTCACCACGTTTTCCAGCTCATTAATAATTATACTAACAAACATTCTGTGTGTCTGATAAAGTCTCTGTCCAGAAAATATTCCCTAACATAAAACCTCAAAAGCAAGGAAATGAAAAGTGAAGGCATCAAATATCCAATACTCTTGCTTCCATCCAGAGACCCCACACGTTAATATTAGCACAACCACAAAACTACATACAACATGCCATAACCTTAACTTTATCCCAGTAGGAAAACCAACCTTCCAGGACCCCTATACTAGAGGTGAAACTGGGCATGACTGAAGTAAGTGGCAGAACTACAACTGACTTTCAGTGGGGCAAAGATTTCACCCTAGATATTTAGCAACAACACACATATTTTGTAGCCTGTTAGTGTTTAGAATGATAATGCCTTATAAAAGAATAAGCAAAGTCTGGCTTTAGCACTATACAATTTATTATTGGGTTTCTCTATGTTTATCAAGCTTAATTATATGATTGCTTGGGATCAGAACACCTAGAAGGCACTCAGAAAATTAGAGGAGAGACAGGTTTGAAGCTGAGCCAAGAAAAATTCTTTCTTCATTCATCCTTTCACAGTTCAGTAAAATATCCTATACAGGACTTATTATACCACATAAACAAAATGAATGCAGCTATGGCTCTCTAGCAGATGTCTGAAAGCTGTTAAAGTATCTGTTGTGTAAACCATGTATGGGGGAATGGAGTGAAGATTAAAGGGCCACTTCACAGCTCAGACGTGACACTCCCAATTAATGATGCCTTCTGATGATGATGGTTCCATGACACAATCACAAATGTAAACTATTACCAAAGAACGGGGGTCCTGTCTGCAGGTTACTTCAAACACAATTACCAGAAATGTTCCAAAAGAGAGAGAAACATTCTACCCTGTGAAACTAATGCCATCTCTTATGCTGGGAAAAATTTAAAAAATAAACCCCAAACTACTTTAATGCAATTACTGGTTCGCCAGTGAAACAATAGTGTAATTTGTTTTGTAAATTTCCATAGTGAAGACTTAGTCAATGGACTCAAAAAGAAATTATAACATCTAAACAGTTGATGTACTAACTAAAAATATATTACTGTGCTTTACATTGGTTTCTAGCACATTTTTTAAAACTACGACTTAGCAAACCTCTATTATTGAATTCCTCTGTAAATATTTTTTTTCCCTAGAAATGGCAAATTCCCATATTATGAAGTTTTAGAAAAATGAGCTTCATGGAGCCTTAAAGAATAACATCTCTAGTGCTTCCTGGGAATCTTTTACAAATCCTTCTATTTCAGAACAGTTAAAAAAACAATAAAAGCAACAGGCTCCTTATCAGTTACAATACATGTACTTTAAAAAAAGAAAAACTAATTCACTGTATCAATTTCAGACTCTTAATGGCCTTCCCAAATCGCCAACGTATCAGTATATTCAATAATGCTGCTATCTTTTAAATACAGATTTTATGTACAGACCCTTGTAGCAAGAGGTGGATTAAGATTTATTGGAGCCCTGGACACAAAGAACATTCGGGCTTCCCACATCCTGGCCCCCTCTCCCCACATCCTGGGGGCCCAAGGGCACCAGACCTGGGGGGCTGAGGAGGCCATGCCCCCCACACTTTTAAAGTGTGAGGGTTTGGGATCATTGTTAGAGGAATTAACTGAGCCCTTCATGTTTCTGTTAGACTTTCCTACCATCTTGTCCCACTCTGTATCCTAGTACACAGTGCAACATTTTAAAAGCAAATAACAAGTTTTACCGTACAAGATCCAAGGGCTGGTATTTATACCACACGCCCCACGAGGCCCAGCACTCATAAAGCAGGTGTCTGTGGTTTTCTGCTCCATGGGTTCTTATGGAATTTTTACTTCGGTAGCTTCCCTGAAATACAGATTTAAACACTGAGCAAAGAATAATAGTTACCAAGAAATCTCTTGAACTAGGAGGTGAGTTTTAATTGAACAGTTTAAAACAAAATCCTTGCATGAAAACAAAAAGACAAATTTAGCATTGGCTTGGTTGAAGTAGTTTGTCTTAAAGATTGATTTTTCTTAGACCTGTGTTTGGTAACTGGCATGGTTCAGATAACAAATTGCAAATAGATGTCAGGTGCCCTTCCAGACTGGTAAATGGGAGGGAATTCCCAGGGCAGGCCTGATATAGAAAAGAGGGTTGCAGTGTGCAAAAGGTTCATAAGAAATGGGTTCCACCATGAAATCTTCATTTAAGTAGGCTGACCATATTTCCTTTAGACAAAAACGGGACATTGGGAGGGCAAAAACGGGACAGGGTGTGGGGGGGGGGCATGGCCCCACCTGGGCCCCCCAGCACCGGGCGGGGGGGAGGCAGAGGGGGGTTGGGGGGGATGGATGGAGGAATAAGCAGAACAGGGATGGGGGATGAAGAGGATGGAGGGAGAGAGAGAGAAGGGGGGATGAGGGATGAAGATGATGGAGGGGACGGAGGGAGAGAAGGCACGAAGGTGAGAAAGGGAGAGGATGGATGGATGAGAGAAGATGGGGGTAGGGAGCAGGGTGGATGGAGGAGGCAAGGGACAGCGAGAAGGAGGGATGGAGAGAAGGGAGATGGAAGAGGAGGCAGTGGACGGAGGGAGAGAGAGAAGGGAGGGATGGAGAAGGGGGATAGAGAGAAGGAAGAGAGGGATGGAGGGATAGAGAGAAGGGAGGAAGGAAGGGATGGAGGGATGGAGAAGGGGATAGAGAGAAGGGACGGAGGGAGTGAGAGGAGGCAGTGGACAGAGGGAGAGAGCAGGGAGGAAGGGGGGGATGGAGAGAAGGAGGAATAGAGAGGAGGAGGCTGCAGCGGGCGACGGGCTGGAGGAGGCGGCAGATCAGAGCTGTCAGGAGCCGCAGCTGGGAGCGGAGCGAGCCGGCGGGGGGGGGGGGCTGCCGGCCAGGTTTTCTGAAGAGAGAAGGGACGGAGGGAGTGAGAGGAGGCAGTGGACAGAGGGAGAGAGCAGGGACGGAGGGAGTGAGAGGAGGCAGTGGACAGAGGGAGAGAGCAGGGAGGAAGGGGGGGATGGAGAGAAGGGAGGGAAGGAGGAATAGAGAGGAGGAGGCTGCAGCTGGCGGCGGGCTGGAGGAGGCGGCAGATCAGAGCTGTCAGGAGCCGCAGCCGGGGGCCCGAGCGAGCCGGCGGCGGCGGGGGGGGACATTTTATGATTCCATGTTTTTTCTGAGTCCTGCCCCAAAAACGGGACAAAATTGATATTTTGGTCAAAAAGACGGGACGGTTAAAAAACATTAAAAAAACGGGACTGTCCCGTTCAAAACGGGACATATGGTCAGCCTACATTTAAGGGAGGTGCAGGCTCAGCAGATGCAGTGTGTCTGGTGATTCAAACACAAGGGTGGATATGTTTATACTGAAATGAGAAGTCTGATTGCAGGTCAGGTGGTCATAGATTAAAGTTAGCATGGGTATGCCTACTCAAGCTGCAATTTGACTTCCTGTTGCTGTGTAAATATACCCTAAGACTGGGAATCAGGAATCCTGAGTTCTATTACCTGTATTCGGTCATTAATTCAATAAGGTAAACCACACTTACCTCAAACTGGTGTTGTAATGCATAATTAATTAGTGGTGTGAAATAACCATCTTCAAAGTGGAGCTAATTGCAGCTCTGAAAGAGGTTGCTCACTTTGAGAGATACGTGTTTAACATGATGCTGATGCTGGAATTATTCCAAGTGAGGAGATTGTAGGGATAGCAAGGGGCGTAAAAATACTGAAGAAAGTAAAGATACATGAACAACTGAAAGGTGCTCAGATGCCAGCGTGATGTGGGCAGTGTAAGAACCAATATACAATAGATGATGTTTTGCATAATTCTGTTTAATTGATTTTATTAGCTTAAAAGGAGAAGATCTCAAGCTTTCAGATAAAGAGTTTTGGACTTCAATATACAATATATGAGTAACTGTGGAAGTGTGATTCATGAAACAGTAATGTTGCTTGTTAGACTGTGACGAGCCAGCTGCTGACTTGATACTGGCTCCTTTTTGTTTCTAGCTGCTAAACAGCATTAAAAGGAGTTGAAAGCACATTAAATACATCCCTAATGTTGCTCTTCCATACAAAAGAATTGTGGTAGTTGCTACAGGGATTGCTAGTGGGACCTGAGATTGCAAAGGAAGGAGTGGGAATGATCTGTGTGATTGTAAATGGGAGGGATGTGGTGCCCTCAGAGAGACTCTTTGTATTTGGATGTTTCACACCATGAAAATGTTTGGGAAACCTTGTAATACATAATTGTTACTATCACATTCTTCATAGCCACCAATGGGGAACAGTGTGCGAGTCTGAAGCACAAGAATTTTCAGGAAGAGCTATCAACATTTTCTAATGAGCTAGATTAAATGAAAGAAAGCACAAAAATGCTCACACTATCTGTGTAAATTAGGAGTATTTTTTTCACAGGGGATACAATAATGTAAAACCAGAGTAAGAGGAGACTCAGGTCCAATGACATTAGTATTAAATTTGAATTAAAAGCCAACAAGAAAAATTAGAAAAGTACCTCATGAAGAGGAAATGCAGCTTCATAGGAGCCATTAGTAAGCAATCGATTTAGACCTAAAAACCAAAAATATTAATTTAATTACAAGCAGGGCTAGAATAACCGTAAAATGAGGAGGTCAAAGCACATTTTCATGTTGAGACTGGTAAATGAAGTTCAGTGAAAGGTACAAGTAACAAAATACTTCTCTCATAGGTTTGTCATACTATGGTGGAGCACAAGGGAAGGATGAATACAACATTCAGATACTTGCTACTGTACACTACCATATTATTCACAATCTACAATTCATTATGCTTTGAATTTGAAGATTTGAGGGCCAAATACACAACAGTGAAGTCAATGGGGGTTGACTTTCACTCCAAATATTTTGGTCTAATAATCATTTACTAAAGTCTGTGTGAAGATATATTTGGAAACATCATGTAGGTGAGATGCCACATTTCTTGGCATTCTGCAAATTTCAGAGAAAACCTTTGAATTTTTGTATCATAGTAAAGCAAAACAGCCTTAATTTCCATATGAAAACAACATCATTACATTTATTTAACTTATTGCTACGAGACAGGTAGTAGCAGAGTGAGGCCTAACAACATATCTGACCTCTGACCCTAAGGGACCATTAATAGGCAGGAAAGGATAATTCATTCTCCATGTCCATTAAGGCTTTTGGCCCCTCAGCCAAGACTAATAACACAAGGGAAGTACTTCATGCTAGCAGTGCTGAAGACAACTGTTTCCTTGGAAATTTACTGAAAGGCCACTGAACTGCTATTGGACAGTGCAGTATTCTCTTGGGGATATTCAAACCAGTGATCTAGAGGCAAAAGACTCCATATTCTATTCTTAATCAGTCGAGGAAATCTCATAACATAAGAATAGTCCAATGAGAAGCATTAATTTGTCATAAATATCACTTTTGCTGGTAGTATTAGTCTCTGCTATGGGCCACGTCTTGGTCCCTGGTGAGTCTACTGTGTGAAGCCCACCAGAGCTATTTAGCCTGGCTAGGCTCCTATAGTCCAGAAGCCTACACAGAAGATACTTTGATACTACAGTGGTGGGGGCCACATGGATGGAGGGATACTTGGATCCTGAGGCAAGTAGGAGAACACAGCAGCATGGGCAGTATCTGCATGTGGAATATGCAGCCCCTTGACTCTTCCCATTGCTCAAGGGTGGAATCTTACTCCAGCCATGCTGCTGAGGATGACATCTGGGAGGCACTGAGCATGTGTGGTACTTCCCTAATTTTGGGAGCACAGGGAAAAAAGTTCCTCCTTGGCTTATTGTCAGCTGGGGAAACTGAATGGGTTTTGCTACCCCATCAAGGCTCCCCAGCTGACAGTTCAGACATGGAGCTCTCATCCAGGAGCACTGCAAAGACCCACTGGAATAAAGAATGCTCTTCTGCATGGCAAACAGAGGAGAGGAGGAGGAGGACACAGCTCTCCAGCCAACACACTCCCATGCCAAGACACCATTTTTTGCAGAGGAAATTTGTGGAGAACTCAGTCTTGGTCTCCCTCTCCCTCCATGGAAAGGAATCAGGAGGCTGCAATAACCTCCATGACCTCCGTATGCAAAGAGAGGGGAACAGGGATTCATGTAGGATTGCTGGAGTTTGAAACTCAGGGATTAATGAGTTTCCCATCCCTCCAAGCACCTTCACACTTTGATCCGAGAGTTGCAAGTTCTCTTTTTGCAATGGGACAATACTGTACATCTATTTAGTGTCATCAGCCAATGCCATGTGTATCTCTTGTTTACCTTGTATCAGCCTTTCCTACTGCACAGGGAAATAGTCTTCTGAGGTGTCAGTCATATCCTTTCATGGAAAAGCAGCCCAACATTCTATTGCCTCATCTTCGAAATGGCTGGGCATACCAAGAGAGAGACCACCCTGGAAATGTGTGAGCTATGTACCCAACGAGAGATTTAAAAAAACAAAGCTGACCTATATGGAGCATGCCCAGGCTTTATTGTTTTTTTTACAGCAAATTAAAAAGCACCTTGTTGAGCACGTACCAATTTTGTTTTTTCCTTCTTCATATTTCACTCTCTGTAAAATATGGTGTACTATTCTACTTCTGGTAGCATTGTTGAAGAAAGTGTCTTTGTTGTGTATGATGAAGCTAAATAAAAAACACAAATAAGATTGGCCCATGAATAAGTGGTATAATATTTAAAATAAATGCTAAATTCCATTAATTTTTACAGCACATCAAGAATCTACAGCATATGAGCGAAGTACAGGGAATGCAGCATAAAGGAACTTGACACTGTGATTCAACTCAGCACAATAGGAAATCTCTGCTCCTCCGGGGTGCTGTAAGCCAGGTCTAGAGGAGACATCTGCAGAGAGTCTTGCTACTTAGTCATTCACTTTCATAAGCATTACATTTAAAAAAAATGTTTCAACACTGAATAATACATGCACACAATTTGCAAAGAAATTAGATTTAAAAGTGCTGCTCTAGAACACACAGATCATATTAACCACATGAATATTGAAAATGAAATAATACATTATAAATATTGTACTTTATAAAATGAAAACATCATACATGACAGTTTGATACAGTAAGCTAAAATGGGCTAGAAAATTAATTTTCAGGAGCTAACCATGAAATTCAGTTTCAGTTTCAAATGCAACAGCATGGGTAGATTTTTAATGAAACATGAAAACTAAGTGAAGGATTAACTGCAAATTGCATAATGTTTACTAGGTTGGATGGCATATTATATAATGTATATATTTCTTAACAACGTTTCACACAACTGTTTCAGAGAGTTTGCTATTTTAATAATTAGCAAGCTCAGAAAACTGTAGGTTTCTGACATTTCAATTCTCAATCATTGATGAGGAGGGAAACCTGTTTGCTTTTTCAGTGCTGGAATGGTATTAACTTTTCCTCAGCCACCAATCTCACTAATTTGAGATTTGTCTCTGTGGAACTTCTTTAGGCCTGGCTTACTACTGGCTGTCCTTTTTGCCTTTTACAGAACTAACATGGCAGGTTTTGATATTTTTTACTTTTCCTTTAATGGACTGGTGCCTTCTCCCTTCTTCTGTATCCTGGGCAAACTTTGTGCTTTTTCTGTCTCTCCTACACAGTGTACAACTATAATACTACTTTTTAGGGATGGGAGAAAATTATCAGGGACTACAGAGACTCTCCCTGATCTTTCTTCCAAAACTTGAGTTGAACCAAAATCAAAGCTTTTCTGAAGTTCAAAAAAAGTTTGGCTAACTTTGCCTTCCATTATATTTCATTCCCTTTTTACTTTCAGGCTCTGCTTGGGACCAGAAACAGAAATGTTACAATACCATGAAAAAAGCTGTCCTCAAAGTACTTGTGGCCCAAACAAAAACAGAGTCCTGAAATCTCATGAGAAAGCGTGTGTAAAACCTCCACATCCAAGGGGTTTGGATAAACATCTACATTTTTGGGTGCTTATCCAAATGGAAACACCAAATCTTTTGAAATTCACCAGCCAATACAAATGTCCCTTCTATTTTCTGAAACATAATGAGATTTGTGGATAGGGAAAGTTCTCACAATGCTCTCTCTACATCACAAGTGCACACATATTCGCATACAGGTTTTGCACCTGAACTGCTAAGGCAGCGGTTCTCAAACTAGTTGAAACTGCGACCCCTTTTTGTGATCCGGCAGCGCGGCGCGACCCCTCCGCCAAAAAGCCGCCAAATTACAAAAAAAAAAAACAAAAAAAAAACACCACCAAAAAAAAAAAACCCGCTCGTGCACCCCGGTCCCCCGTCCCCGCCGCATGCGGGCTGCCGCGTGCGCCCCGGTCCCCCGTCCCCGCTGCGGGCGGGCTGCCGGCTGCGCGTCGGCCCCCAGCCCGCCCGCTGCGGGGACTGGGGGCCGGCGCGCAGCCGGGAGCCCACCCGTGGCGGGGACTGGGGGCCGGCGTGCAGCCGGGAGCCCACCCGCGGCGGGGACTGGGGGCCGGGGCGCAGCCCCAGTCACCGTGAGTTGCGGTGGCAGGAGCTTGCGACCCCCCAGGGAGGGGGGTCATGACCACCAGGTTGAGAAACCCTGTGCTAAGGACATGTCTTTGCTACAGAGTTATTTACCCTCAAGTTAACTCCTCTCAAGTTAGCCTACCCTAAGTGGGTAGGTCTACACTGCACATTAAAAACAGCAGCAGGAAGTCTCAGAGCCTGGGTCCACAGACTTGGGCTTGCACTACAAAGCTAAAAACAGCTGTGAAGACCTTCAGGCTCAGGCTGGAGTTGGTAGGGAGGTGGCATGAGAGCCCAGGCACTGCTGTGCTACAACTTCTGCCCTGCTGTTTTAGTGCTGTAGCACAAAGGCCAGGTCTACACTACCCGCCAGTTCGGTGGGTAGAGATTGATCTTTCGGGGATCGATTTATCGTGTTTCACCTAGATCCCCTAGTGCTCTCCGGTCGACTCTGGAACTCCACCGTGCCAAGAGGTGCAGGTGGAGTCAACGGGGGAGTGACTCAGCGCCGTGAAGACGCCGAGGTAAGTTGACCTGAATACGTTGACTTCAGCTACGCTATTCACGTAGCTGAAGTTGCATATGTTGGGTCGATCTCCCCCCCACACACCCAGGGTATGTCTTCACTACAGCAGTAGGTCGATTTCCCTTAAGTCGATTTTCTAAAGTAGACTTTATAAAGTCGACTTAGTGCATCCCCACAAAACACAGCAGGTCGACAGTGTCTGTCCTAGAACTTTTGCAAGGGTCGATGTAGCCAGCATTGCACTGTGGGTAGATATCCCACAGTGCCGGGAGTCCCCAGCAGGCACCACCTTTCGGGGCAGCCAGGCACGCTCCCCAGGGGACCCCCCCCACCCGAGCAGCCCCGCAGACCCCCCGTGCCCGCCCGAGCAGCTCCGCGGATCCCCCCTCCCCCCCGCCCGAGCAGCTCCGTGGAGCTCCGTGGAGCCCCCCTCCCCCCCGCCCGAGAAGACCCGCGGACCCCCCGTGCCCGCCTGAGCAGCTCCGCGTCACCTCCCCCACCCCTGCTCGGGCATGCTGGGGGGGAGCCGGCGCGGAGCTGCTCGGGCAGGCGGGGGAGGGCGGGTCCGCGGAGCTGCTCGGGCAGGCGGGGGGAGCTGGCGCGGAGCTGCTTCGGCGGGCCCGGGAGTCCGCGGAGCTGCTCGGGTGGGCGGCGGGGGGGGTGGTGGTGGTGGTCCGGCGCGGGGCTGCTCGGGCGGGCGGGGGGGACCGCGGACCTGCTCCGACTGGTGGCTGGTCCCCTGGGGAGCTAACGGGCATTGTGGAAGGTCAGAGGCTTAAAGTCACATGCATCCTCACTAGTTCACAATCGACCCAGAGAGAGTGGTCGATTTCAGCTACTCCTCTCGTTAGGGAGGAGTACAGAAGTCGATTTTAAGGTCCCTTTAGTGAGGACGGGTACAGGCTTAAATCGACTTTACCTTGATAAAGTCGACGTTAAGCCCTAGTGGGGACCAGGCCAGAGTGTACACCAGGGCAAAGTCAGTGAGCAGTGAAGACAAGCCCTTACTGCTCAAGTGTACCACTTCCTGGGATTTGCCTTTATTGTTAAAATATCATAAAACTTCGGTCTCAACCCAACCTTGGCTTATTTTGAGGTTTCTCCTTTCTGGCCTCAGGTGCAAATTCTTTCTGCCCCTCCTCAAAGGGACACACAAACCCTTTTGCAGCCTGGATTGGAATGAATAAGCCCCCCTCATCTGGCTTCTAGCATAAACCAACATGAGTCAGCAGAATCATTCTGCTTCTCACTGCAGTCTCCTAAACTCTGGCATCATGGCACAGCTAATTTGTCATGTTCTATAACAGACCAACTCCAACACAAGTGTAAAGCAGATTTGGGGGCTTTTAAAAAATATTTCTGCAATTTTTATATTTTTTCCATTTGATGTCCACCTGACTTCCCTCTCCAAGGCCTCCCTTTCTGGGTAGCCATGAATACTAGTCACCATGGTAATCACTTTGAGACCGACTCACACAGCAAGTTGCACTTGAACTTAACCTTGAGCTCCTGCATTGAGAGACTTACATGCCTTCTCTGGGTTCATTCTACCAGTTTCCCAGATAAGACAACCTGCAAAGCTTTTGATACGGTCTTTCACAATATTCTTGCCAGCAAGTAAAAGAAGTATGGCCTGGATGAATGGACCATAAAGTGGATAGAAAGCTGGCTGGATTGTCGGGCTCAATGGGTAGTGATCAATGGCTCCATGTCTAGTTGGCAGCCAGTATCAAGCGGAGTGCTCCAAGGGTCGGTCCTGGGGCCGGTTTTATTCAATATCTTTATCAATGATCTGGAGGATGGTGTGGACTGCACCCTCGGCAAGTTTGCAGATGACACTAAATGGGGAGGAGTAGTAGATACGCTAGAAGGTAGGGATAGGATACAGAGGGACCTAGACAAATTAGAAGACTGGGGCAAAAGAAATTTGATGAGGTTCAACAAGGAGAAGTGCAGAGTCCTGCACTTAGGATGGAAGAATCCCATGCACTGCTACAGACTAGGGACCGAATGGCTAGGCAGCAGTTCTGCAGAAAAGGACCTAGGGATTACAGTGGATGAGAAGATGGATATGAGTCAACAGTGTGCCCTTGTTGCCAAGAAGGCTAATGGCATTTTGGGCTGTATAAGTAGGGGCATTGCCAGCAGATCGAGAGGCGTGATTGTTCCCCTCTATTCGACATTGGTGAGGCCTCATCTGGAGTAGAGTCCAGTTTTGGGGCCCACACTACAAGAAGGATGTGGAAAAATTGGAAAGAGTCCAGAGAAGGGCAACAAAAATGATTAGGGGCTGGGAGCGCCTGACTTATGAGGAGAGGCTGAGAGAACTGGGATTGTTTAGGCTACAGAAGAGAAGACTGAGGGGAGCTTTGATAGCTGCTTTCAACTACCTGAAAGGGGGTTCTAAAGAGGATGGATCTAGACTGTTCTCAGTGGTACCAGATGACAGAACAAGGAGTAATGGTCTCAAGTTGTAGTTGGGAAGGTTTAGGTTGGATATTAGGAAAAACTTTTTCACTAGGAGGGTGGTGAAGCATTGGAATGGGTTACCTAGGGAGGTGGTAGAATCATCTTCCTTAGAGGTTTTTAAGATCAGGCTTGACAAAGCCCTGGATGGGATGATTTAATTGGAGACTGGTCCTGCTTTGAGCAGGGGGTTGGACTAGATGACCTCCGGAGGTCCCTTCCAACCCTAATATTCTATGATTCTATGAATTTCCTTACAGGTGTGAAATTATTTTGCACATCTGTTATTTTGATCGTATTTAGTGATACAACTGTAGATTGTCCCTAAATGGCTGCACAGGCACACTGAAAGCTGCTCTCTATATAACCATTTCTATGTCACACGATTATGACCATCCAACAACAAGGCTACTTCTACACTGCGCTTCTGTTGTTAAAACTTTTGTCACTCTGGTGTGTGAAAAAACATCCCGCCCCAAATGACAAAAATTTTAACGACAAAAAACACCTGGTGACAAAGAGCTGTTACATTGTGTGCCTCACAATGGTGCAACTGTAGCGGCACGGCTATGCCATTGTAAAATGTGCTGTGTAGGCACAGCCTAAGATGTATAAAAGATTCAGAACTGAATGTTGGTGGAATATGCAAAGGTGCTGAACAACTATTTGCTCCAAAGGATACCTTACTTTAGCTACTTGCTTTTATTTTTAAATTTAGTAACTGTAGCATTAAGATTATTGATCTATCTTGCTGAGAGAGGAGAAGGAAAAACAAATGAAAAGTCCATTGACGTACTGAAATGCTGATCATCTTCTAGCAGAATCTTGTCTTTTCCGGAACTGGCTGAATCAATCTGAATGTGTATGTTGGTGACACCAGGGAAAGATACTAAATTTCACAGGGATTAGAATGGCAGAGATTAGAAATGGAACAAATTTAACAGGTCACCCAGTCCATCCCTGTACCAAGTGCAGGAAAAGATATGCTAGCAGAGTCATTGAACAAAATGTAGGGTATTATTAACCCCAAATCATCATTAGGGGGGCTCTCTGAAATACCACAGGTCTCAGTTAATTGCTCTCAACAACTCTGCATGGGAAAACAATTTCAAAACAGTATCAGCTCTAATAAAGCGATTTTTAAGGCATCCAGAAATCTCCACTAGGATTTGTTGAACCCATGATGCTCTCTCTATCCCTCTTCCATAGAATTTGTGTCACCCTCTTAAAATGCAGCCCATGTCTCTCTGACACTTGCCTTACTACAAAGTAGGTATCTCTCAGAGCTTCCTTTTATCTACTACACACCACACACATGCATTCTCACACCCATACATAGCCCTATTTCCTGATTGTAATAGCCCAAGATTCCTGAAAATAGTTTCTGAAAAGACATGGAGCTGGCTTCATCCCTTAGGGTACAGTGATTCCACTGAGACATTTGGAGTTATACCACACACGCAAGCAGTCCATTTAGTCAAGCTGTAACTGATACTGTTCTGATTACTGAAAACCTCCCATCACTTTAGGTTCTTTACTGTTCTGTTTCTCCACTATGTTCTGTTATTTATTTTATTCTGAGTCTGTGTCACTCAATTTAAAAAGTCCACACCAGAGATTTCAGTTTTGGGTGACCGGGATCTACGCTGCTTTGAATACTAACCTATAGCAGAACTAGGTCCTCATTCCCTCACGTATTACCCTCATAAAGGCTCCACAACCATCCATAGTACATAGCCTTATTGCTCTATGTTGTTCTCCCACATAACCCACAGCAAAGGCATAGAGATGGAGTGCCTCAGAAGTGAGGAGTCTTTGTAAAGCTGAGTGCTATGAAGATTCTGGACTGCTTTGAGCTGTGACATGGCCTCAATGACACCCAGGTAAAGACTGCTTGAATTAGAGCACCCCCTGGGCTGTTCTAATTTGTAACAGGGACCCCACTGGACCCCACTCAGCCTAGAATTTAGGCAGCACCAAAGTAGTTTAAAGCCAGCTCTGCCTGCTTTCTCGTGTACTATGCTTTCTAGGCTGCTCCTCTTGTGAGGTGCAGCATAGAACCTGTCCCCAAGTGTTGGTACTAGATAGGTCTTCTTGGGTGGCTATTCTGTTGATGTGAGTGGTGAACTCATATTTGGAATACATTTAAAGACTGTTTTATGCACAACATTTCGGGATGGAGCTAGAGTTGAAATATGAAAGGAATTTCCAGGATACTCTCTGAAGTGTCTCATACTACAAGTTTCAATTCATGATGGGTAAACCTCACAAAGTTTCAAGATTCAGTCTGAATAAGCATCCGTTCTGAAAACAGCATAAGATTAACCTCTCCTGAGAGATTTCTAGACCCTTCTGCCTTCAGACGCATTATGAATGCCTAGAGAACTGCATTTGTTCAGCACTTCTGTTCTTGCAGTCCTGACTATGATTATTAAACATCATGAATGTTTTTGATCGTCATTAAAACTTCAAGGTAGGTTTGTTATAAATTTGGGTCACTTCTAATTTTAGCCAAATTGATTAGCTAATTCAGAGTATAAATATATATATTTAAAAATTAACATTATTTGTATAGTATGCTTGGCATTTTATAGACATGCATGGAGCCAAGTTCTCTGCCCCACAGCCATGGGTGGTACATGACTCCTGCATTTGAGGGGGGGTGGGCTGGTTATAAGTGCCGGGAGTTCCCTAGAAGTAGGGGTGGCACTACTGCCCAGACCATAGCCACTCTCCCCTGCTCCACACTGTGGCCCTGCCCTTGCTCGGTCTCCTCCTCCCTGAGGCCTGCCCACGCCAACCCCCATGCTCTGCCCCAGGACCGCTCCTACTTGGCCCCCTCCCCCCAGGCTCCCCTCCTGCTACTTGCACCGCTTGGCCCCCTCCCCCCAGGCTCCCCTGCCTGCCACTTTGGCCTCTCTACCCCCAGCAGGTGGGGGGGGGCATCAAGAGAGGGGGTGGAGAGACATGGGCAAGAGGGTCTCTGGGGAAGAGGTGGAGGGGGGATGGGAAGAGTAGCATCATGGGTGGGGTCATGGGGGAAAAGGATGAGTGGAAGCGGGGCCTTGGGTGGAGCATGGTGCAGCCATATCTCAGGGCCCTTTTGGCGGCAATGCTCCAAAAGCAGCAGCCTAGCTCCCCTCCAATGGACGGTGCACCACATCCTGTTTGGGGAGACTTAGCATCTTCTTGGCTCTTACACCCGCCATCCATGCCCACAGAGTTTAAATCCATTAGTCTGATCCTACAACCCATACCCTGTGTAGTCCTTGCTCATATGCAGACTCCAACTGAGGTTAATGAGAGTACCCGGATGAGCAAAGATTCCAGTCCTTAATAAGAGCTCATTTTTGAAAATGTCATACAGCTGAAATATATTGGTCTTGTATTTGTTACACTGTATGGCCCAAAAGAAGGTTAATTGCTTTGAAATGAAATTGGTAGCTTTCTTAATTAGGCTCGGAACTGGAGATACCAAGCTATCTTGCCACAGCTAACAAGGCAGAATAAAGGCAATAAAGCCAACTGTCATCTAAGGAATGGTCTCAAACGAATGCAAAGGCAACTAGGAGCAAAGCACCCAATTAAATCCTTTTGATACATTCAGGTTGTAAACTTCGACTGTGCAAATACTTTGGGGCCAAATTCTGCTCTCAGATGAGTCAGCGTGTTTAACTCTCACTTAATGGAAGTTCTGTGCAGGTACCTGGGGGTAGATTTTGTTCCTTTTTAACTTTAATTTATTTTTTAAATTTATTGGGGGGGGGAGGGGGGAAACAAAGAACCGGATATTTTCTATTAACAAAGAAACAAACAATTCAAAATGTAAACACTCTGGGACCTGGTATCTGAACTAAAGTGCCTACATTTATCAGCCGTTCCATGGCAGGGCACCCTAAGCACTAGGTATTCAAGTCAAACCAGTGATGCTAACCAGAGTGAAATCTAAACACATTCCATTAGGAGTTAAAGACTAGCAGCTCTAGACAGATGGCCTGAAACTAAGGGATGCTGAGCATCCACAACTTCCATGAAAGGCAATGGAAGTTGCAGACATTCAGCTCTTAGATCATAAGCTAGTAATCACTGTAACTAAAGAAGCTGTATATTAAGGGGACAAGCTTTTCCTTATTACAGGGAAAGGGAGTTCCCACCACTGCCCCTGAAAATATACCCCTACTAACTAGTTACTTGCAGTTATATTTGGGGTGGAGCAACTGCAGTCCTTACTACTGGACCAGCAGAGGCAGAAATACTATCATCATAAGCAACATAGTCCTGCAAGTGTAAAGTGAGAATCACAATATACACCACATTTTGCCATTTTGAAGTGGATATACCATTGCTCCTTCCTGTCCATTTCCATTGTGTGCAAAGTATGAAATACCAGAGGCCTTATACATTTATCTAAAAGAATATGTTACCTTTGACAACTCCCACCTGTGAGTAGAATGGGGTTGGGGCTTTTTGGGCATACATTAGTTTCTTTGTTTATGTCCAAGCTGGCACACATACTGCTGTGGCTTGACACTTTGCAGTGATATTCTTAAAAGTAATAAGATCCCCCCGCCCCGTGTAAATTTAAATTGGTTTGCCCAGGAACATTCACCAGAGATGTGGTTTATCGGTTTTTAGTGAAATCTGCTGCTTCTGCTCAATTTTTCCATTTATTAAAACCACAGGAATTGAAAAGGATTCTGTGAAATGATTAAGCAGTGTTTACAGTTTTGGGTGCACAAAGATTGTGAACAGGAAGATCATAGGGAAAAATATAATCAACCTTACAAAAATCAAAGAGGAATAAATGATAGCTGCACAAACACAAGACAAGAGGGATTTGACGCCAAATGCCCTGGTCTATCCCTATGCAAAAGAGATGCACACAATGCTGCATGATTCAAGTTTAACACAATTTGGACCCTATGGTGAGAAAGTGCCCTGTCACCACATACAAAATGCTCACTGCCCAAAGAAGGGCAAGGAACTTGTCATAGCAATTTTGTGAAACCACATTCAATTACGGCAGGCCTGCACAACTCGGAAAGCAGCGAGGGCCATATTACTGCAAAAAAACCCAGCTGCGGGCCGAAAAGCCCCGCCCTCGCCCCGCCTCCATCCGCTTCCCCCAATTCCCCCGCTTGGCTTGCCCCGCCCCTACTCAACCCCTGCGGGCCACATAGTGAGCCCACGCGGGCGCATGTGGCCCCCGGGCCGCATGTTGTGCAGGCCTGAATTACGGCTTCCGCTGGCATGTGAGGCATTAGTATTGATGTCTTGTGGCAACCAGTTCTGGTATATGATATGCAAACACCAGACAACTGTCATCCAGCCAGAGATGACATAGCAAGCCTCTTGAGGGGAGGGGAGATCTGTCAGGAGAAGGTAGAGAGTAAGCATAGATCAATTAGAAAGGCTCTGAAACTCATTATTTTAACATACACCCAACAAGGGTGCATTGTCTATAATCTTGGACCCCATCACCTACCTGTCTGTTTACTACACCCAAACATTACTCCTCATTACCCTTTTGCTGAATGTGCTTAATCTCCACTCTGTGCTTTCTTCCATGCTGACCCTTAATGCCTGTAACAGTCTCCCAATCAAAATAATCACAGGTCTCCTTCCAAAACCTTTTCTGCCTATGTTATCACAGACATTTCCATTACTAATGTGCCCAGCACTGTAGTATCCAGATGCTAGATCAGAGGTGGGCAAACTAGGACCTGCGGCCACATCTGGCCCATAGGACCTCCTGCCCAGCCCCACAGCTCCTGGCCTGGGAGGCTACCTCCTGACCCCTCCCATGCTGTTCCCCCTTCCCCACAGCCTCATCTCACTGCGCCGCCGGCACAATGCTCTGGGCGACAGGGCAGCACGCTCTTGCCGGTCGGGGTCTGACTTGGTGCTCGGTGCTGCACAGTGGCGTGGCTGGCTCCAGCTAGGTGGCATGGCTGCCTGTCCTGGTACTCTGAGTGGCACAGCTGTAGCCCCACCAGCCACCGGTGCTCCAGGCAAACAAGGGAATCCACACAGACCCATCATATATGAACATGCACTCTTACTGAAGGAATATCAGGACTCATAGAAACCATCCTCAAACCAGTCACCACACAAAGAGCCAGCTTTCTCCAAGACATTTCAAAACATCAACAACCTCCTCTAGAACACCATTCTCACCTCCCTGTACACCATCTCCTCTCACCACGACAGCATCGCTGCTTGCCTCAAATACCTATAAGATAATGTACAACACTCAGCAATTCACCCTAGCCACATCACAGAACTCATCCATTTCATCTTCAGTCACAACAACTGCACATAGAACAACAAACACTTTGACCAAACCATGGGAACAGCTACGGGTACAAGGTGGCTCCGCAATATGCAAACCTCTTCAGGGGCCTCTTCAAAGATGAATTTCTGGAAAAGTGCATCATGAAACTTATGATATACCTGAGATTAACAGACAACCTATACTCACTCAGATTTCCACCACAGCATTAGCACCACCACCGATCTATTAAACTCTTTCTAGAACACTCCCACACCAGGATCAATTTTCCTGACACCATGATCAGCAAGAACAATGGATCCCTACAAACAACTATATAAAAGAAACCCCATGATCAAGAAACTTCTCTTTACAGTTCCAGCAGCCACCCCAAGACATCTGTTATCTACAGCCAGGCATTCAGATATCAGAGATTTGCTCTGAAGACAAAGTCCAGGATACGCACCTACACACCTGTATTTAGCTTAGACAATCTGGTTACCTTCCCCAGATCTAAAAAAGAGCTCTGTGAAGCTTGAAAGCTTGTCTCTTCCACTAACAGAAATTGGTCCAATAAGAGAGATATTACATCACCTCCCTTGTCTTTCTCATATCCTAGGACCTATACAGCTACAATACACTGAAAACAACTACAAAATTTCAAGCTATTGTCCCAGCACAGCCATCCTCAGCTTGAAGTGGTATGATTGCACATGGAACTATTTTCCATTTACTATTTTTAGTGTTTTATCCAATTATATGGTAGACAAATCTCTAATGAGAAGTCAAATGGTTTACATATTTTTCTTTGAAAGAAGGGGAAAGGAAAAACAAATCCTGACACACAGCTTGAAATCTCTATGCAACAATTTCAAGTATTTTCCTAACTAGGAAGTATATGTTAGAAATTCACTGCTAATTAATATAGTTCCCATTCCCAGCTGAGCATCAACTCATTTAAAAATATAACTAAGATCTAATGTAATAACAATGAATTACTGTGATCTCCGAACAAAAAATTACTTCAGATCTTGTGCAGTGAACATTCCCATAGCAGACAGTCTTCAGAAAAATTATAGCCTGCACAAAAAGACCCTTTATGACCCACAGATGCTGGAGGACAGGGACACTTAGTGACCAGATTACTATATTCTATCTTTTCCTTTTCAGGCTTCTAAAAAACCTTGCCTGAATAGAGCACTTTCCCTTTAATATGGAGATTCTCCCTTCCCCATTATTGCTACTTGGAAAGGAGGAGGTTTGGATGCTTTCAGTACTGACAGTTTTATGATGCACACAGTGAGATATGCCTTCAGAATAAAAGCTTAGGCTATACTGCAAAAAACTGTGGTCACACCTTAAAAATCTTGAGATCTGCTTTTTAATCCTGTCCCTGATATCAGGTTTTTGTGGAATTAGCAGTGTGTATTTAAAGCCTCTCACATACATTCTTCTCCCCAGCCGGGCTCTTTAGTCTGGCTGGCAAGGAAGAGCGTACTGTGATGTTCAGAAGGGGTAAGGTCTTGCTTACGATCTGCTAAAATTTTAACATAGGAGTATTTTAAATATTTTTCTCCCCAAACCAAGCAAAACATTGTAACAGACTTTCAATATCTTGTAATACATTGAACAAGCCTTCTGGAAATAAGATAACTTCACTAAGTTAAATGAAGCCATATTGAATTAGGGTTAACACCTCTAGGGTATATTGTATTAAGTATCTGTGGTGGGGGAACTGTATATACCTTCTCTAGTAGGGAGGGGTGATGCTAATGTACTTCCTTGATTGTTAAACCTTTGAAGCTTGTTCTAAGCTGAAGCTGATAAACGTGTAACCACAAGGATGCCCCTAAGGTGGGGTATTAAAAGACACCACTTGCCAGAGCTGGGATGAACTCCAGTAAAAGTATTAGCACACACGTAGGTTCTTTTATTGTTTTTTATGTTTTCTCCTTAATGCTTTGTACCTTAAGAATAAAGTGGGCTTGCTTAGAAAGAGCTGGATGGTAATTTATATCCGTAGCACCTACACAGTTGTCCGTCTCCGAAGAGAAAGCAATCAGGTGTTTTAAGGCAACCTGTCTGTGCTGGAAATTACACAGTGAAGACAAGGGAACTTTTCAGCCTGAGAATGCTCTAGTAGTCAGAAATGAAATATATGCATCTCTCTATCCAAGAGAGGCAACAGGTGGACAGATGGAAGCCAAATGTGGGTGCCCTTGCTATATCACTGAAGAGAAATACAGGTGCTGTTGCCCTGAAGTGTGACAGAAATAATGTATCCATCCAGGCATTTCTAACATGCCTGTCATCTGGTGAACCCATCACCAATGAAAACTATGTCCACACCAAGTTTAAAGCTTCAAACTTTAGCCATATTTTTGTTGCAGACCTGGATATGAAAAGTGTAACTAGAATTTAAAAAATAGGAATATGTTGATTTGTTTCTCACCCTTGCTGAACTCAAACACAGCCAGGGAACTTGAAGCAAGAAGAAAGAAAAAAAAATAAGAAACCACTTTCAGGCAGAAATCAAGTATGAAAAATTTCAGCTCAAAAAGATAAATATTTCAGAAAGTTATAAGCATATAAAATCAAGGCTGATCAGATAACTGTTCTACAACCTTAATTACAGTGAGTGTGACCGTGACCAGTGAGCACAATAATTAAGTGAAATTCTTATTTCAAAATGCAATTTTTGAGTATTTTTTCTGAGACAGGATTTAAATGTTTTTATCTGCATTGCCATCTAGTGTTGATTCAGGGATTCATAAGGCCAGATGCTTGAAGCAACACCGATTTACACCAGTAGAAAAGAAGCACATTTATTTTAAGGATGGAGGGACCATTACAATCTTTTGGTCTGACCTCCTGTATTACAAAGGTCATAGAACCTCCCTAGTAATTCCTATATCAAGACCAACAATTTTAGGTTCAAGTGATGAAGAATCTATCACATCCCTTGGTAAGCTGTTCTGGTTACAAAAACATGCACCTTTTTTCCTGCTGAATTTTTGTAACCAACTTCTAGCCACTGTATTTTATTATTTCTCAGTCTGCTAGATTAAAGAGAATTGAAGTATTAGTTATCTTCTTGTGTAGGTAGTTTTAGACCATGAACTAGTTGTCTCTTAACCCTTCTTCAATAAGCTAAATATATTAAACTCTTTAAGCCGCTCATTGTTAAGGGTGGTTTCCCAGACCACAACTCATTTTTGTAGCTCTTTTCTGAATCCCTCTCCAATTTTTCAACATCCTTTTAAACAAATACTTGGACAAAACATTCCATCAGTGGTTTCTTCGGTGCCCATCACTGAGGGACCCCTGCTTGGGCACCCACCTGCAGAAGGCCATGCCACGACACATACATCTGCCTCAGTTTCCCCTTTATATGGCCCACCCAAAGGAATATTGTTTCTCACAGTGGCAAATTCAAATTCTTTTATTCATACAAGTGCCACACTCTGAAGCTTCCTCAAGTGATAACAGTTCCTTTCAGAAACACAAAGTAAAACAAGGTTACAATGCAGCAGCTCTTCAGTCACCTTCCAGGATCATCATTCCCAGGTCAACCACCTGAGAGTCATTAACTACTCTGTCCCAGTTCTTCTAGGCCCTGTTCCAGGGCCCCCACTCTTCCGGACTCTGACCTAGAGTTTCAAGACCTGCTTCTCTCTCATGGGTCTTCTCCTGTAGCCCCAAGTCATGCCTCCCACGAGAGGAGTCTCTGCAGTGCTACACTCCCCCAGGCCTCTTTGCCTGTGAGTCCTACTCCTGCTCAGGGGAACCTTCCTCTGAGACCAACCCTTTGTTCTGCACTCCTTCCACAGCCCTCCATCAGGTCTTCTGCCAGAGGGCTCCCTGCAGTGTTACACTTCCAAGGCCTCCTTGCCTTTGACCCCCCAAGCTCCTTGAGACGTCTCTCCAAAGCCGATCCCATGCTTCTGGACCCTGCCTACAGTGACCACACACTGGATCTTCCCTTCATTCCTTGGGGCCATTGTGCATGAGCCTTTCTGCAGTTTGGCAGGGTTCCCCAGCTTAGACAGTCCCCCCCCCCAACAGTTTTCCTCAGCACTGCTTCTTAGTGTATGTGCAACATCCCTCAGGTGGCATGTGGCCAGGATTCATCTCCAAATTTGGTTGCCTGGTTGGATCATTAGCTTCCCAAGCATGGGTCTGGTACTGACAGGGATTGTGATGTGAACGCTGATCCAGGCCCCCCCTTCTCAGCACTCATCTCCAGCAGCTCACAGTTACTGCTCTCCTGGTTTCTGGCAGCTCCTTCCCTTTGGAAACTCACTGCTGCTCCATCCATCTCTTCTCTGCTCCCAGGCAGCGCTTACCTGCTCCTCCTGACTATTTCAGCCTCCTCTCAGGCAGCTCTCACCTGCCCCTTTCTGTCTTCCTTCAGGCACCTCCTCCTTTCAGGTGGCCACTTTTAAGCTTAACTGGGGGTCAACTGACCGGCCACAGATACACCGGCCTCTTCCCTCTTAAACAGCCAGTGTCACCCTGTGATAGCCCAGCCACAAACAGAGATAATATTACCTCTCTGCTCCTATTTGATATTTCCTGTTTATACATCCAAGGACATTGTAGTCTGTCTAGCTACAATGTTGTAGTGGGAGCTTAGGTCGGATAAGGAATCAGCTGAACAAAGACACCTTAACTCATTGGAGGGGATGCTGAGGCTATGTCTACTCTACACACCCCTGGTGGCAGCTTGTAGAGTGTGTGTAGTGACAGCAGAGAGAAAATCAGGCTGAAAACACACTGTGGTGTGTAGCTACATATGCCAGTGAACTCCTATGTTGGGGGGAGGGAGTGGGGATAGGTTTCAGCAGCAAAGGAGGGTGAAAGCATTCATCAGCTCTCAGCTGCTCACCACTTTCCCTGCAGTGGGGGACGTGCTTCAGCAGTGGGGAGCTGGAGGAGCTCTGGGATGAGTCAGGGGACTGAGGTGAGGGTTCCAGGATGGGAACAGAAATGAGGGGTTCAGGGTGTGGGAGGGGGCTCCAGGCTGGGACCAAGGAGGTTGGAAAGTGGGGGAATCAGGGCTGGGGCATGGGAGGGGCTGATGGCTCTGGATGGGGGTGTGTGGTTTGGGGTGCAGGTGCCCTGGGCTGGGGATGAGAGGTTCAGGAGGTAGGAGGGGGATCAGGGCTGGGGGAGGGGCGGGTGAAGGCTCTGCCTGGGGTGCAGGCTCTGGGGTGAGGTTGGGGATGAGGGTTTGGAGCATAGGAGGGTGCTCCTTAAAGTGGAAAGGGGAGGTTTCAGAACACTTAATCTGGAATCTGCATATTCTTTCATTTATCCAGTGTATCCATTTTATCTCTCCACTTTCACACATCTCCAGCCTTCAGTGCATCCAGCCAATGCGGCGAGCAGTTCCAACACATTGCCAAACAACATGTCACCAGTGTGAACACAGGAAAGTGCATCACTAGATCACGGGGTGGAAGCACTGGCCAGTGCATAGCTATATATGTGTGAGCTAAGTAAGGGCTTGTCTACCTGGGGAAATTTCCTGGCATAATTATAGCCCTAGTTATACCACTGTAACTCCCCATGTGGACACTTATTCTGGCGAAATTATTCCAGTACATTTTCCTGTGTAGACTAGACCTAAAATCCAGGAAAGTCTTCAAATACACCATATTGTGAGAAGCACTTTCTGATATTACACGGTGTGATATTTAATCTGAGAGTATCTCTAACTCAACTGTATGCACAATTCCTTCGCCTTTCATTTATGCGACTAAAGTACTTCCTTTCAGGTTTACACTTCCCATTGGTGAACACTTGTTTTCTACAGCCAATAAAAAAATTATTTAAAAGCCCCTAAAAAAAAAACCCATTCACCTATATGGCATGTAATTCCCAGAACAATTAAAAAGCCAACACACGTTTCACTAACAGAATATTTAATAGCAACTCATTCAATTTCAGAAAGTGCCTAATGAGGGAGAATCAGCTGGAACAACAAAGAGGATAGGAAATAGAGGACTGTAAAAATCATATCAGGTCACAGCATGCACAGGGCAAAGGAGTGCAGGCTGGCTCAGTATTATATCAGTAACAACATAAAAAAAAGATTAAATAAAGAGCAAGGGGAAAAACAAAGTCAGGTCTGTCGGGAAAAAGCTTCAAAGAGCACAAAGATATAAATGAGGTGTCAAGAAACAATAAGCAAGTTAATGAACCTAAAACTGTATTTAATCAAATGCACAAATTAGGAACTAAGACAGAGCAAGGCTCATGTCAGCAAAGAAAGAATGTTCTTGCCTATACTCCAAATCTCTTCTCTCTCTGACCTCCTACAAACCTTTCTTGTAGGTCCTGAATTCAAGCAAAGCTACTACTAAGGTAAGAACTACTTCTAAAGGTCTATATTTTTTAGTTTTCATACTTGTTGGAATTCTACAGGAGCACTCCACATATTTCTCATCTTTCAGGACATGTTGCAATGTCAGCTTTTTGCCCAGCTGTCTGAAGAGGTTGGGGTCTGACTGTGGTCATTGATTATGGGATAGAGGTTTGGTGGAGAAAGTCCTGCTTGTTGATTTCTGTTAGGAATGGAGTTTTATTCAAGTTTCCCTTGGGGCTTGCTGCTGCTTTTGTTTTTTGTTGCATTGTTACTTTAAATCATGCAAAAGTCATCCACTGTAGCAGATGGGTCTATTTTATACAATCAACAGAAATCTTAATAGTATAGTCAGGATGAGGTGTTTAGCAAAGACAACCAGGTCAGGTGTCACTCTGCCACAGGAACCTTTAGCATCAGATGCTGCAGGCTCTTAGTCTTTGCTTCGTCAGCATTATAGAGTTGCCTTTTTGTTAGCATCTCAGTCTGTACTGCCTATTCTTTGCATTTTTTCTCTTCAATTCCTGGTTATTGTCCTCCATACTGCAAGTACTGAAATTGTCCACAAAAGGCTCTCCCATCCTTCAGAATCTTTTCAGCCACTGTTACTTAAGTCGTGATTCTATTTGAAAAGTGACTGTATAAATATGGCACTGTAAGTCCACTAAGTTTATAAGCATAGAAAGGTTTGTTTGTTTTTCATTGTCAGCCCTGAAAATTCAACATGGCATCTACAAATCAACCTGGTTTCTTTCCTTCTTATACATCATTCTACAAGCCAACCTTTGCCCCGAGAGGCATCTGTGCAATGCTATGGCTTTTCATGAATTTGCACAGATATAAATGATTGGCCCTGAAATTGGAATTTAGCAAACAAGTCTTTTGATGGTGCATAATGAAAAACAAACAAACAAAGAAAACTCAGCTCTCTTCCAGAGCTGCGTTTGCTCTGCAGTGAGAACAGGAATAAAAAGCAATACAAATGTATTTTGGCCACTGATGTAAGCAGATTTGACTTTGAGTATGTACAGGGCATGGATCTGCTGTGTAAGAAGATGCCATATTTTACATGGTCACTTTTCAGAGCACAGCTGCATTTTATCCTTTATTTGGCATTAAGTAAACAGAAGAAAAGGGTTGTTGTGTTCCCTATGAGGGCTCGGTTCCTGTAGTCTCTAACAGATATATTTTTGGCACTCTCTGAATAGTTATAGAAAATAAGTTTGTGCCTAATTCCTAGTGACTTTCAATGGAAGTTGGGTCCGTTTGTAAATCTTACCAGGCATCTACCTGCATTTTTATGCACCTAAATACCTTTGTAAATCTGGCCCTAGATGTTGTTATGGGAACTGTCATGAGTAGTCAGTTATTTACATAGAGGCCTGATTGAAAGCCCATGAAATCAAACAGAATCTTTCCATTGATTTCCATGGATGTCTGATTGGATATTAATACTCAGGGCTCGTCTACATGAACACTTAGGCCATGGTTACACTTACAGGATTATAGCGCTTTGGGTTATAGCTGTCCCCATATACAGCAATAGGTATAGCGCTATAGCATGTCCTGGTGTGGCCACATTTGCGGCACTTGCAGTGGCACAGGGAGTGGTGCATTATGGGCAGCTATCCCAGCATTCAGCGGGGTGCAACATGCTTTTCAAACAAGGGAGGTGAGGGGGAACATGTAGTGTGTATGCAGAGGGAGACAGCGAGGGGATTTTCTACGGGCTGAGAGTCTTGTCAGTGGGTGTCCTTTGAAATTCAGAGCCTGCAAGTTTTCTCGGTCACACAGCTCCCTTTGTAAACATTTGCAGTGCTTATCTGCCCAGTTAAGAGAGAAACTCTGAAAAGGTACTTCCGCATTCCTCCTGCTAAGTTCAAAACAAAGTGAAGAGACATCAATTGCCTTAAATGGCTCAGAGGCGTGCCAGAGATCACTTATAGCGGAATGCCCATTCACATTTGTGATAATACGGAGCAGTGAATATTCAATAACTGTTAATCCTCAGGGAAGGGAGGATTACCAGGAGTGGTATAACTGTGGGTTTATAGTGCAATACATGCCTTGCCAGTGTGGACGGGTAGGGAGTTATAGTGCTCCTGGAGGCTTTATAGCGCTATAAAGTGCCAGTGTAACCAAGCCCTTAGTTTGCAGCAAACTCAGGTACAACTCTACCCCGCACTAGCTTGCAGTGTTCATGTAGACCCTGCTGCCATGCTCAATGGGGCTTGGACGGTGGGGCTGTTTAATTGCGGTGTAGACATTCCAGCGAGGGCTGCAGCCCGAGCTCTGGGACCCTCTCACCCCACAGGGTCCTAGAGCCCAGATTCCAGCCTGAGCCCAGGAGTTTACACTGCAATTAAACAGCTCTGCCCCTGCAGCCCAAGTCCTGTAAGCCCAAGTCAGCTGGCCCAGGCTGGCCGCGGGTGTCTAACTGTAGTGCAGACATACCCTTAGTGAGCAATATCAGGGACCACAGGGACACTTAGGGTGTAGGACATTACTGTATGGCTGATTTACACCTCGGCTTGCCACAAATTAAGTGTTCATTTAGACAAGCCCTCCAAAATGTAGATAGACTTCTTGCTATTTCAGTGGTCTGCATGGACTCTTGTGATATGGTGAGAAACTACACAGATCTATTCCTAAGCATATATACTGAGCTTTGGCAGGATTAATCTGGTAGTATAGTTTTGCCTTGCATTTAAACTAAATCATAAACTACTCACTGATGGATCCTTTGCTGACTGAAAGGGGCGGTATAGCAGTCATTCTCCTCCAAGTCTGGCAGTGTCTCCTTGTCCAGTCTCATAGGCTTTCTAGGTAACCATCCTCGAAACCTGCTGATTTGTCTCTCGATCCTGCAGTACATAAAGGTAAAATCAAATGAGACGGAGAATAAGCAGTGCCTGCTTATCCATTACATTATAATCAGCCAAAGAGAGATTTTACTTACAACTCCCCACACTCCCCACCCCACACAAATAAGGAGACTTCAGAATTAACGGTTACCAAGAAGCCAAATATGACATTTTTGAGCCAAATTGTACTCAGATTATGAACAACCAGAATTTGGTAGAGCAGCGTCTTCTTATTTGTGTCAGCAGAATTTATTAACTGACACACTACACTCAGGACAAGTAAACATTAGGATTGCAGAGACCAGGACAAAAAGCTTTGGCAGCGGAATCGCAGGAAAATAAAATACTTTCATTGCTATTTACCACAGACCCATATCACATAGGGGGCTGACAAAACAAACCACTTCATTAATTTGTTTCAACTGCAACATCTTGAGGTACTGCACACTTTATCAAATCTCACTACTGGTTTGAGAACTGACAATAAAGCCAGTTCTTGCATTTAATAATCTCACTTCAGCAGGTGAAAACAAACAGAGGCCAAGCAAGTAAAAGAGGATGGGTTTATCTGTAATGCACTCGTGCAAAGATACACACACTCACCAAGGGAAGGGGAAGAATTACAGATGATTGGGGGTAACATTCTAAATCAAAACCAACTCCAAACAAAAATGCTACAGAGAACACACAGATAAGAAATTTGCTTTGCAAAATATGTTTTGCTTTCTCAAGAACACTTAACACCTTAGCATCTGCGCTATTACTTCCTGTGTGTAAAAGACATGGGCCCCAATCCTGCAATAATCCTATTTATGGAACTATTTGTATACTTAAAGTTAAGTACTGGGTAAGTCTTTGCTAAGCAGGGGCAGAGGGCCTGATCGAACACCATCTGAAATCAATGGGAGTCCTTCCATTTGTTTCAGTGACTGTTCCGTGAAGGCCATTGTTTGGAAATTTATCTGCCTCTTCTCCTCCCATCAAAAATCAGCTAAACAGCTCCACAACCAAACAATAATTATTGAGGATATCTCTGATGTCATCTCTGGTCAGACGGGTTTGAGACATTCCTACTGAAGTAGTCGAGAGTGTTAGAAAATTACTCCAAAACCCCGTTCAAAATAGAAAAAATAGCAAATTTCATCCTCTGCTCCTCAATTCTGAAGCTGGAGTCACTTTTGTATCTTCTCTAAAGGTAGGTAAGTACTACAAACCATTATTCACACACACACAATCAAATTTTTAAACACACTTACTCTGCCTGTGTTTGTGTGTCTTGTGTGTTCTCTTTCTGTGAGTATTCTAGTGGACAAGTTTACCATTAGGACTGCTTGCTATTTACCACAGACCCATATCACATAGGGGGCTGACAAAACAAACCACTTCATTAATTTGTTTCAACTGCAACATCTTGAGGTACTGCACACTTTATCAAATCTCACTACTGGTTTGAGAACTGACAATAAAGCCAGTTCTTGCATTTAATAATCTCACTTCAGCAGGTGAAAACAAACAGAGGCCAAGCAGGTAAAGGAGGATGGGTTTATCTGTAATGCACTCGTGCAAAGATACACACACTCACCAAGGGAAGGGGAAGAATTACAGATGATTGGGGGTAACATTCTAAATCAAAACCAACTCCAAACAAAAATGCTACAGAGAACACACAGATAAGAAATTTGCTTTGCAAAATATGTTTTGCTTTCTCAAGAACACTTAACACCTTAGCATCTGCGCTATTACTTCCTGTGTGTAAAAGACATGGGCCCCAATCCTGCAATAATCCTATTTATGGAACTATTTGTATACTTAAAGTTAAGTACTGGGTAAGTCTTTGCTAAGCAGGGGCAGAGGGCCTGATCGAACACCATCTGAAATCAATGGGAGTCCTTCCATTTGTTTCAGTGACTGTTCCGTGAAGGCCATTGTTTGGAAATTTATCTGCCTCTTCTCCTCCCATCAAAAATCAGCTAAACAGCTCCACAACCAAACAATAATTATTGAGGATATCTCTGATGTCATCTCTGGTCAGACGGGTTTGAGACATTCCTACTGAAGTAGTCGAGAGTGTTAGAAAATTACTCCAAAACCCCGTTCAAAATAGAAAAAATAGCAAATTTCATCCTCTGCTCCTCAATTCTGAAGCTGGAGTCACTTTTGTATCTTCTCTAAAGGTAGGTAAGTACTACAAACCATTATTCACACACACACAATCAAATTTTTAAACACACTTACTCTGCCTGTGTTTGTGTGTCTTGTGTGTTCTCTTTCTGTGAGTATTCTAGTGGACAAGTTTACCATTAGGACTACTTGCCCAAGCAGGAAATGTTAAGTAACTGTAGCAGAATATTCACAGAAAATACATTTTAAATTCTAAATCGTGCATGTTTGCCCTGAAGGTTGATTCTACAATGGATCTGGAATTTCCAGCTGGAGCAGACACACCTACATTAGCTCTGACAGAGCTAGCCCACTAAAAATAAAGGTGTAGCAGCAGCAGCGAAAGCAGCAGTATGGGTTAGCCACCTGACTACGTACCTTTGGTCTCAGATGGGATAGTAGTTCAGGCGACAAGCCCATATCACCCCTCACTCTTCCGTAGCTATGCTTCTATTTTTAGTGTGCTAGATTGATCAGAGCTAACGTGAATACGTCAGCTCTAGCTGGAATTTATACCTTCTAGTTCCAGTGTAGGCATACCCTAAGAGAGGGGTGGGTAAAGGACACCCTGTAGGCCACATCTGTCCTGCGGGATCATCCTGCGCAGCCCCTGAGCTCCCAGTCGGGAAGGCTACCCCCGGCCCCTCCCACGCAGTGCTCTGGGGGATGGGGCTGCATGCTCCTATGGGGCAGCATGTCTAGCTCTGCATGGCTGCCAGACATTCTGCTCTGAGCAGCATGGTAAGGGGTCCAGGGTGGGGTGGATAAGGGAATGGGAGTCTTGGGGGTCAGTCAGGGGACAGGGAGCAGGGGGCAGTTGGATGGGAAGAGGCTCTGGGTGGGCAGTCAGGGGACGGGGTATGGGGGGGGTGTTGGATAGGTGTGGAAGTCCCAGGGGTGTGTCAGGGTGCAGGGGAGGTGGATAGGGGTCGGGGCAGTCAGGGGGAAGGGTGGGTTGGGTAGGGAGTCTTGGGAGGGAGTGGTCAGGAGACAAGAAGCAAGGGGGCTTAGATAGGGGGTGGGGTCCCAGAAGGGTGGTTAGGGATGGGAATCTCTGGAGGAGGTGGTCAGGGGTCAAGGAGCAGGGGGGATTCTGAGGAGGGCAGTCAGGGGGCTGGAAGTGGGTAGGGTTGGAGAGGGGGTGGGGCCAGGCTGTTTGGGGAGGCACAGCCTTCCCTACCCGGCCCTCCATATAATTTTCCAACCCCAATGTGGCCCTTGGGCCAAAAATTTGCCCACTCCTACCCTAAGAACTACACTCATCCAATTAGGATACAGTAACAATACCATGTGACTAGCTCAAATGGTGAATCTCAAATATTCAAAGCAATACTTGCAGTGACTAGTTCACGAACAAAACACGGGCAGTGTTTAATTTGTAAAATGAAGGAGATGCCAAGTTGGGTGGGCAGAGACTGGCGGCTGCTGGCCAGGCACCCAGCTCTGAAGGCAGCACCACTGCCAGCAGCAGCAGAGAAGCAAGGGTGGCATGAAATGATATTGTCACCCTTACTTCTGTGCTGCCGCTGCCAGTGGCACTGCCTTCAGAGCTGGGTGGCTGGAAAGCAGCAACTTCTGGGCAGTAGCCCACAGATGCTGGGGCTCTGAACTGCGAAGCCTAGAATTGGCGTGAATCAGCCTTAGCAAGCCCCAGCACAAATTAAGCACTGAACACAGGCTGAAATATGTTAATTTAAAACCTTCATTGAATAATCTTGAACAAACAAATCAATGTTGGGAAATTGACATCTGTTTAGACACAATTTTCGAAATGGGAAAAAGATAAATTAAATATTTGAGTTGATTTTGAAAATAACTTCCCCAGCTTTAATGCCCACCAAGTTTTAGCAAGCTAGTTTATCATTATTAATTGTTCTTCTAAATTAATAGGGTTTGCCTGCGTGGATAGCACTTTTATTCCAAGCCACCCTCACCCTTACTTAGGGTGACCAGCTTTTTTACTCTCTGATCCAGGACAGAAGTGGAGAAGTATCTAAGTCTTAAACACGAGTTTGTGAGGGATTTTTCAGGGATATGTTATTTTTCTGTAATCCCCTCCCCCACAGTGGGGGTATGTTGGCAGCACATTGCCACGAAATAGGGTCAAAGCGGCAGGAGCTATATCTACCGTCGCAGCACAGAGCCTCCACAAAGAAGGCCTCATGCACATTTTTTGCAAGGTCAGAGGGGTATCCCAAGACCATAGTGGGGAAGTTTTTCCTCACAAGGATTTAATCTCCTCTGACCTGCAGCTCTTTCTGCAAGGGGAAACCAGACCCAAGATTACTACATTTTGTATTGCTTTAATGACAATGGGGGTGGGAAGAGGAGGACAACACAAATGTCTTCAGGCATCCAGTTTCATGCTTATAAATTTAGTAAAATCAGCTGGATTTTGAAGACTATTAGAAAGCTGATTAATCTGCAGTCCTCTCCCCATTCATCTTGTAAGACAATGTGCACATTTGAGATATGTCTGCTGTCGGTTTATCTCAGCACACACAGGGCTAACAATAAATTATTCATGTTGACTTCACACTGAGCATGTCTGGAATTGGACTGGTTTGTCATTCACAAGGTTCTGATTCCTTGGCATGCTCAGTGGACTCATTTCTTCCCTGCACAGAGCTCTCAAGGGGATGCATGCACCAAAGAGGTCTAGACTATATTGCCACCCTCTCTCCTCTGACAATCAAAAGGATCAGACTCTTAGA